>CM060305.1:169100235-169102735 GCA_030674185.1 Monoplex corrugatus
ACTGCTGAACCATTCTATGAACCTCCCTTTTTATACAAAAATTATTCACTTTCGTAGAAAAAAAAGATTTTGTATTTCTCAAGGTCACTGTAATCTTGAAGAAGCTTTCATAGATCAGTAATTTTAAACTGCACCAAGGAAAACAGCAGACTATCACAACAGTCAAAACAGACTTTTTGATTTTTATAAGTTCCAGAGAGAATGCTATTCACACATTTTGCGCAAAATGTGCTGATTATGCACATTTTCTCTCATCCATGTAACCCTGACATTGGAGCTTTACTTCCAAACTGATATTTTCATGACTCCCAAACAGTCCTCAGCTTTGACTGAAAGTGAAATTTTATAAAAATCCATACAAAGAGATGACAAAATCGGATTCACACATTTCTCTCTCTCACACACACACACTCTCTCTCTCTAATCAATATGGAACAATGCCCCCACCCTCTTTTTTTCTTTCAAATACAAAAAAGGGACTTAAATGTAACTTACAATAAATTTCAAACTTATACACATCCACAGTACTGAAACAAGAGACTACACACTGAGTGAAGACGAGGACCGAAATTTATGTGAAAGCTATAACTGTCAACAAGAAGACCTGTATATGTCATCTCTATGCCTATGATATGATATTATGACTGCAGCTGCTAAACCCCGACATTAGCCTTTAGTCACTTACCCAGACATCAGCATAGCGTTTTGTGTGTGTGTGTGTGTGTGTGTGTGTGTGTGTGTGTGTGTGTGTGTGTGTGTGTGTGTGTGTGTGTGTGTGTGTGTGTGTGTGTGTGTGTGTGTGTGTGTGTGTGTGTGTGTGTGTGTGTGTGTGGTGTGTGTGTGTGCGCGTGTGTGCGTGCGCGTGCGTGCGTGCATGCGTGTGTGCGTGTTTGTGTGTGTGTTATGTTGTACTGTGTTGTGCTCTGGTGTGTGTGTGTGTGTGTGTGTGTGTGTGTGTGTGTGTGTGTGTGTGTGTGTGTGTGTGTGTGTGTGTGTGTGTGTGTGTGTGTGAATGCGTGAATGTGTTTGATATGTGTGAGTGTATGCATAAGACAAACTTACAATCATTGTATCCTGCCATGGCACCACCATATGGATCTGAATACCCTCCAGAGCTTGACTGCATTGTTGGACTACTCCTATCCATGCGCAACTGAAACACAGTTCATGTCTGTAAAAAATCAAACACACTAAAAAATCAAACAAAAGAATCGTTTACAAAAATGATCAATATTTTAGCAGATCAGCTCTTCTACACCGAAGATGGAATCATAAAAAGTTTTTGAAGCACAGATTTTTTTCTCTCAGATTCTGTATGCATGTTGCTTTGCCCACATCGCACAGGTGGTAAGCTGAGCATGTAGCAGTGTGAATACTTCATCCTCAGTCGATGTGCATGCTTGGGGTGCTTGTCATATTTTACTTCCATAAGCCACCAGACACTTATACAACTAATGCCGTGGGTCTGTAAGTTTAACGTGCATTAATGTTCGATGTGCATACATGTAGTGATGTACACATGACAGGGGATCAAGCACTAACAGATCTGCACACACGTTAATCTCAGAGACAAGAAAAATCTCCAGACTTTACCCACCACACAGGATGTACCCAGGCAGAATCGAATCCAAGATCTTCAAATTGGAAGTCTCACTTCTACTCTCTTGACTATGGTACCCATCAAATACAGAATGTATGTTCACACTGTATTCCATATAGATCTACAAGTTCAAAAATTCAAACACCACCATTCATAGTACAAATTTAATATTTACTTGGTATATTATATATAAAGCTGAGGTTTAACCCTTTGACTACCGCACCCTATCCACCAACTGCAAAACCTTAACCTTTCTACTCTCTCACCCTATCCAGCAGCTTCCTGCAGGAAGCTGGTGAATAGGGTGAGACTGAGAGTGAGAGTCAAAGTGAGAAGTTTTTGCTTTGTTAGCATGGTTGCCAATGCAGGATGCTGGTGGACAGGGTGCGAGAGTCAAAGGGTTAAGAAGGAAGTTCAGCTAGTACTTAATGAGTCAATGATTTAATGAATAATAATGAATAATTTCAGAAAAAAGTCAAAACAGAATACCACCGCCACCACCACAACAACAACAAAAACCCCAATAACTGCCAAGTTTATTACATTTTTGTTATTATAAAATCAGCACTAACATCAATTATTACTATGAATATGAAAAAATACTTTTAGTTTCAAATGATATCATATTAAAGTGATCTGCCATACTGCGGACAGTTCATAATCATATTAACTGAAAATGACTGATACATAACACAATCTTAGACCTGTCATTTATATACTGAGATATTACTTTCACTTCTAAACTGAACTCTTCCTACATGAAATCCAAAACAAAAAGTGTGACTGCCCGCGTTCAAGCAAACAGGAACCAGAAAAAAACACGAAAGAAGAATATGAACGCGTATTTAACAACAAAACAAGACAGGCGCAAATTTTCGGCCAACTGGCCTTTGTCAAGCA
>CM060305.1:169105235-169110235 GCA_030674185.1 Monoplex corrugatus
CATACCTCAACAACCATCACTGAAAAGACAACATTTCCTCATCAAAATGTCACTTGCCTATGAACGAAACTCTGACTCAAGACACTGTCAATTTCATACAACAAGAAATATCTCATTTCTCAGTTTTTATTTAGTCAATGTAACTGAAGACTTTGACAGAAGCAGACTTCCTAAACTAGTAAAAGGATGAAAAACAAACAAACAAAAAAACGCACATCAAACCAATGGAGAGGAGGGGAGTGAGAAAGAGGAACCCATTTTATGTTGGATGTAACAACATGGAATTAATCATTATACATTTAAAAAAAAGAGAAATTTTGGTTACTCACCCTGCCACTTGGAACAGGACCAGGTCCAGAGCTTCCAACACCCATTGCATTCTGTGCAAAACGTTCCTTTGCCTTCAGTGCCTTTGCTCGTTCGTTCTTCAAGCGCTCATCATCAGACAACAAAGAAACAAGCTGCTTAGCCTTTTCCCGCACATTCATACCCTGATCTTTGTTGTCCACATCTATGTGCTGAAATGATGTAAGTGTTTTGATGGCATGGAAATTTTCTTTGCATTGTTGGGCCACCTTTTCACTGCCAGTTTTTATAATATAGTCCAGAAGTACTAAAGATTTGTAGACATGACGCCAGTGTTTACCATCATCATTTAGTCGTTTCCAGATCATTTGCATGATCTCTGTGAAGGCCACCACATTGAATGTTAGATCTGCCACTTCAGACATAAGAGTACTTGACGGTCCCCATGGGTCATTTGAGGTTGCTTCTCGGACCTTCACTTGGGCATCAGAATAGTTTTTCACCACATTCTTCAGTGTTCTACGAATTGTAGGCATTTTGCTTCCTTTACAAAGTTCAGCACCAGTAAAATTACACAACTGTTTTCATCCAAAGGTAATGAAATGATCACGTACAATGGTATGTGCTGTGAAATGTCTAGAATCAAACTTTCACTTTCACTTCCTGATGTCTTGTGAAGAGATCTGAAAATCAACAAGGCATTTAACGAATTAGCAAGTATACAAGTAATCTGAAAGACATATCACAGTATAAACAAGGCTTTCAATACAATTTGATGTGGATATTTAGTAAATTGTTAGGCCTACAAGTAAATCATCAAATCAAGATCGCCATAACAGATAGAACGTATTTCAACTATTTGTGTACCGTAAGTTGGCGTAACCATCTGCACTTTCTTCAATCAGAATGAACTTACGACAGGAACATCAGTCAACAGTTTTCTGTCAGATCATTTAAATGTACGATTACCGACACAATCAGAATTATCATCACGTTGTCCTTGTTTTCTGTTAATGTTATTCTTATTTCTACTGTTGGATCTAGGTCCTACTTACTTAGCTACTACCTAGCTCTACTGAGTCTGAACCACTCAACTGGTCATGTTCGAGTGAGTCCAGTGTAGACTCTGTGATCGATTGGAAATTCCTGTCAAACAAAGAACATCCTACATTCAGAACAGACCACAACATACACACTACATTTTACCTATCAGTCTTAAGAGTATACAACTTGCTAATATTACGGGACAGTAAACCCAAAATGGAACGAAACATACTTCTGTTCCTTATCCTTCAGCAGAAACCCCCTTCTTTAGAAAATGGCGTATGTAATACTTCCTGTCTAGAAAACAGTGGGAGAAAAATATAACGGCATTGTTATTGCTCTAATTTTCACAACGTAAACATAGTCTTTTGTCTTGAATTGTAGTATTCAGTCAGTTAGACAAAGTCATTACCTATGTGTTAAATTGAGTTACTTTATTTTGTATGTTACCAAAATATCTAAAATAGTGAATGCCGTTTTTGATAAAATTGCTAGGGAGGCAGTGCCATAGAAGGCACAGCCGAACTGGCAGGCATGCAGGTTTGGAGATCAAAACAAGTGGTTGTACGGGTCGGGCTGTTGAACTTGAAAAGATACAGGAATGACGTTCTAATGCGTATGAATGGATGAGAAATAGTTACTTCACTTTCTAGTTGTGTAGCTCGTAAACAGATGCGTTTTTGGGGTTGTTTTTTTTAGACTTTAGGCTCATAATTTGTAACTGTATATACAGTGTTGCATTTTACGTTGGCCCAATCTCTTGAATCTGAAACATGGCCAATGGATTGGATGGAACTGAGAAACCTTGAACGCAGGGACGTTGATTTTTACAGTAAGACATACTATTTACAGATTCTGTCAGTGTCAGTACTGAATTCAAGAGCGTGGGTGAAAAATACCAGGTCTGTTTTTTTTACCAGTAACACTAGCCCAGCTCAACCACACCCACAAACTGGCAAATCACAAATGCCAATGGTGAGGGTTAGGCTAAAGGTTACACTGTGGTATAGCTAGAATTAGTGTTCGGGTTACAGTTCAGTGGGGTCTTGTCAGATACAGGTTTACGACAGTGTAACACTTGCTTGAGAGCGTGTGAGACGCATGCGTCCGACAGATTTTAACAATTATTTTTCTTTTGTGCAGTAAAATCAACCAAAGGGAAATAAACATGTTCCTGAAACCCCTAGACGATTTTGTGGCAGTTCTTTCCCGTCGACCATTATTTCTCCCCCACCCACCCGCACACCCACCCCCACCCCCTCCACTTTTCTAAGTTTTGCTCTAGGCCTACTTTTAATTAACTGACCCACTGTTACTGAGGTACCAGAATCTCATGCATTTCAACGTAATGATTTAGTCAAAATCCAATGTAATATGGATTTCAGACTTATTGTACGTTTTTCCGGAACCAGTATACCCAGTCGGAGCAGAAGAATTGAATACAGGTGGTACTGAACCTGCGTAGAAGGATGGACTTGTGTCATGCAGGGAGCACCACTATATGCCTCCACCTCTGTGTGCCCCTGTCTCTATGTTCCCCCGTTTCTAGTACACCACTGTTAAAGGGGAATGGCTTTTTCCCCCCTCATGTATGTGTGTGCAAATGGCACAACCTTGACACAGGTTAATAAGTTCAAATACCTGGGAACGGTCATTTCATCAGACGGCAGATGCACTTCGGAAATAGCTGGCAGAATCGGCCAAGCCAAAACAGCATTCAAGAAGATGACAAGCATTCTTACCAACAAATGCCTATCAATTAACATCAGAAAGAGAGTCCTTGAATGTTATATAGAACCAATACTGTTGTACGGATGCGAGGCGTGGACAGTCAGCAAGCAAAGCCAGAGCAGGATCGAGGCAGCCGAGATGTGGTTTCTCAGAAGAATGTTGAGAGTTCCATGGACAGCAAAGAAAACAAACGAGACAGTCTTGATGGAGGCAGACACAAGTAGATCACTCGTAAGGAAGATTAGGAAAAGACAGGCAACATTTATAGGCCATTTTATGAGGAAGGGGGATTTGGAGCACCTGGTCACAATGGGAAAGCTGGAGGGAAAGAGAGCACTGGGTAGACCCAGGGAGAGAATGTTGGACGGACTTGCAGAGTGGCTGGGGATGAAGAGGGTGGGGGAGATGCTGGGGGCAACGAGAGACAGAGATGGTTGGAAGTCCATGGTCGCCAACGCCATGCGGCAGGGCACCTGATGATGATGATGATGATATGTGTGTGATGTAAAATTTTCCTTATGAGAAGCACAACGGCATTCCATTACCAGATCAGTTCAAAAGAACTTGCCTCTCATGTCTATGTCACTAAAGTGATAACAGCAGAAATGGAAGACGGCCAGGAATCAAAACCAAATCCATGGCTGCACCACTTTCATTTTCCTCTTACACCTTTTCACAGGTGTTCTTATTTCCAATCAGTGCTAGAGACAGTTCATGATCGTGTTGCCACAACCTTTGTGGGTAGTGAAAAGTTGATGTTTATGATTCAAGTAGTAACTCAAAGTGTGAAACTGAAGTGGGGTTCCTGATTCAATTCCTTGTCAGTCTGTCTCCAGAAATACCGAATAGAACTTAAGGTGGCTGCTTAATGTGTTTGGTCAGTAGTAGTAGGCCTCCCTCGGTCATGGCTGACCATTGACAGAGTACATCCGTTCTAATGTCTAGATGGGCTGTCTGCTTGGTCCAAGCAGCGTTGCCTGTGACTGTAGAGACCAATGCGAGAGAGGCAGTCTCTGTCGCAGCGGTCGCGTGTGTACGCTGATGCTGGTCTGTTGGCTGTCATCCCTTTTCTGCGAACTCGCTTTTCTGCTGCAGCAGCTGACAGTTTGTCCTCACCAATCCGCAGCTGTTTCTTGAGAGTGGTTCTCCGGCTGTTGCGGTCGTCTGCGAGGTCCCCCCAGGACTCAGTGTTGATCTCAAGTGTCACGTTTGCAAACGGCTTTGCATCTCAGCTGTGGGCGGCCAGTGTTTCTCTGCCCTGTGGCAAGCTCACCATAAAGGATGTCTTTTGGGATGCGACCATCTTCCATGCGGCGAACGTGGCCCAACCAGCGCAGCCGATGCTGTCTCAGCATGGTATGCATGGTTGGGAGGCCAGCGCGGGTCAGGACTTCGGTGTTGGTCACCTTGTCTTGCCAGGAAATGCCAAGTATGCGCCGTAGGCTTCTCAGGTGGAAGGTATTGAGCCTTTTCTCCTGATGAGCATGCGTGGTCCACGCCTCGCTGTCATACAGCAAGGTGCTGAGGACACAGGCGTTGTATACAGCCATCTTTGTCTTCGTGGTCAGCTTGATGTGTTGGTCAACACTTGGCCAAATTGAGGCATGTGGAGGTGAGGGCACGTAGAGGCGAAGAACAAGGCCATGTAATCATTTGGAAGTAAATTACAATGTGCCAGGAATTCTTTTTTCCCCCTCTGCAGTCAGGAATAGTCACACTAAGGAAAATTATTTTCGAAAAGTTAATTTCTTATACTTTTCAGTGATGTTTGTTTCATGTCTAAAATGTTTGTCATTGATTTTTCGTAATTTTGTTCACTTTGTTTTAAAATTGTGTGCTCTGAGGGAAAGTTGGGCCCTTTGACTGCAAGTCCATTGACTGAGTTAGATGTTGTCAGATGTCAGAAAGTGGGGAAGTCT
>CM060305.1:169115235-169135235 GCA_030674185.1 Monoplex corrugatus
TGCCACCTATGAAGCCTACCCCTACCCCACCCCTCAACCTCACCTTTGTCTTCCCTTACCTCCACCCTCCATCCCTCATCATACACCAACTGACGATGGTATTCGTTCTGTCTTCCGAGTCTCAAACTGAGGGAGCGCCACCCCCCCCCCCACCCCCACACAACTCCCCTTTTGATGTGGAGATTGTCGTCATGCATCTCAAAGAAAAGTTCCCATAAACATCTGTCAACAAAAAAAGAACTCAGCATTGACTTATCCAGGCAACACAGGCAGCAGAGGGCCCGAAAAACAGAGACATAATTAGGCATTGCATTTACAAGCATTTAAAAGCCTATATATAACTAGGGGAGAGGGTTGCATACATATTTTCTTATAAGTCGAATTTAGATTGCTTACTTAGAAAAAGACAGCAAGTGTTATGAGGTTTTGTTGTTGTTGTTGTTCTGTTTTGTTTTGGGTCTCCCCCCCCCCCCCCCGCCCGTCAAAGAAGGCTATATTGGCGTGACACTGAGTGTGAAATACAATTAATACAATTTTAATGCTGCAGTGTTGGATTTTGGAATTTGTTTGAAAACTGCTCAAGAGGGATTCATTGCATAGAGACAGTGCCATATGTGCGCCACCCAAATCTGCCAGTAATTTTATGACACACTTCAGGGCGCTGACAACGTCTTGAAGCGAGTAGTGAAAGGGAAGTGGGAATGAGACTTAAGCTGTCATCAGCAGGATGACTGGAGCGTTTAACCCTTTGACCCCCGCACCCTATATACCTACCGTAAAAACTTAACCCTTTGACTCCCTCACCCTATCCACCAGCTTCCTGCAGGAAGCTGGTGGATAGGGTGAGGGAGTCAAAGGGTTAAGTTCTTGCTTTGCTAGCATGGTTGTCAATGCAGGAAGCTGGTGGACAGGGTGCGGGAGTCAAAGGGTTAAGATGGGCTGTGATCAGGCCAATTATTATGTTACAGGCTAAGATTGAACTCAAAGACATCAAATCTTGAGACTCTGCCTCTGTCAGCAGAGGTAGCCAGCTAGGATTAAACAAAAACTTTAACGTCCATTAGATAGAAGTAGATGTCCGGAGTCTTTTGTGTAACTTTGATGTGGGATTGCCGGTTTGGTTAATCCTCTGTTATTATCACCAGAACGTGAGTTTTATACATCTGTTCAGTGAGTTTTTATCCCTTAAACTTTATTTTCATTTTTGTTTTGAATGATGACAGCTGTGCAGTTACATTTATCGGGATGTAGGCCTACCATCAGTGAACTTGATTGTAACCAATTTGAAAATCCAGTTTGTTCGGTTTAGGTATTTGTATAGATGTGCATATGCAGTCGTAACTATGAATGTGTGTGTTTATGCTGCTTTTTTCCTTGCTGCTTGGACAGATGTTGTCAAAATTGAAATGTTCAGTGCATTTTTGGCTCTGACCCATACAAGTTCAGTTTCTTCTCATCAACCATTCTGGCCTGGAACTCCCTGCCTGCAACAGCAGCAGAGGCTCCCTCCTTGGTATCATTCAAGAGGGAGCTCAACAAAATCCCAGCTTAGACTCCCCCCCCCGCCCCCCCCCCAGCTAGCCTAGCGGTAAATGAAGGATAGGGTTGTGCCGGTCCAGGTCTAGACCTGGGGGCCGCTACAACTACCGGATAAGCCTGTTTACCAGGTTGGGCTGGTTTGTGCTATACAAATGGAATTATGATTATTAATACTTAAAGGATTTGACATCGATGTTGGTTGGCAATCGTGACTGTTGGATGATAAATTAAAAAAATGCACAAATAAATTGCTCGAAAATAGAATCATGGGTATTTCGTTCTCCAGGCAAGGGGTGTTGTAGTCTGGTGGGTAAAAAGTCAAACTTCAGTCAAAAAAAGTTTCACGGGTGGGGGTGGGGGGTGTCTTTCAATATGAATAGTATCCCCACCTTCTGGAAATTCTGTGCTAGAAATTTCCTCTTTTCTGTCACTATCTTTGTTTCTGCCTTGTTTCTTTGCTTTCTGTCATTTCATCCAATCATTTTCTGCCTTAATGGTCCATTCACCTGTATGTGTTCCATAAAGTCATATGTACTTTCTCTTAGGATTGATAATTTGGTACATGTGCTAAGTGCATTTTTGGCTCTAGGGAAATGAGATGTGCAGATGCAATTTTAGGTAACTAAGGCCTGTATTTATGTATGCTTTAGAGTCCTTAATCATGTTGAGATTTGTATTCAGATATGTTTCTTAAATCCTCTGTGTGATAAATTGGACGGAATGGTCAACGCCAGGGGCATCTCCTTAGATTATGTGCGTGAATGCATTGACATACATGTGTATTTTATTTCGTTTTCATTTTTTCCTGTTGAAGCATTGTGTATATTTTAAAACAGTTATTGCCCTGATGTAGCTCTACGCAGTCGGCTGGGCTCTAAACAAAAATAACAGTAACAGTGATCAGAAGGTCTGGGCTCGATCCTGCCTGGATACATCCCACCCGGTGGATCAAGGGTGGACATTTTGTGATCTCCTGGATCAATAGATGTGCAGTGCTCTTTCAGTATAAATAGTATACCCACCTTCTAGAAATTTCCTCTTTTCTGTCACTCTCTTTGTTTCTGTCTTGTTGCCTTGCTTTCTGTCATTTCTACTTATTTTCTGCCTTCATGGTCCATTCACCTGTATTTTTTCGATAAAGTCTTACGTACTTTTTCTTCGGATTGATAATTGGGTACATGTATTAAGTGCATTTTTGGCTCAAAGGAGGTGAGATATGCGGAAGCAATTTTAGGTAATTCATGCCTGTTTTTATATGTTTTGGTGTCCTTATGTATGCTTATATTTGTATTCAGGTGTGTTTTTTAAATCTCTACTGTGCGATAAATCGGACGGAATGGTCCACCGCCGGGGGCATATCCTTAGATTATGTGCGTGAATGCATTGATGTGTGTATTTAATTTTCTTTTTCTTTTTTTTTCCCTGTTGAAGTTTTGTGTTTTGAAGCGGTTATAGCCCTGATGTGGCTCTGCGCAGTCGGCTGGGCTTTAAACAGCAATAAAAGTAAAGTAAAGATGTGCAGTGCTGTTAGTGCCGAAACCCTCTTCGTCATCGTCATCATCATGTGCCATGCCGCATGGCGTTAGCGATCATGGCCCTCCATATGCATCTATCCCTTGTCGCTGCAAGTACATCTTCCACCCTTTCTGTTCTCAGCCACCCTGCAAGTCTGTCCAATATTTTCTCCATGGGTCAACCTGGTGTTCTCTTTCCCTCCAGCTTTCCCGTAGTGACCAGGTGCTCTAATTTCCCTTTCCTCATAAAATGGCCTCTAAATGTTGCTTGTCTTTTCCTAATTTTCTTTACCCATGATCCTCTTGTGTCTGCCTCGATCAAGACTGTCTCGTTTGTTTTCTTTGCTGTCCATGGAACTCTCAACATTCTTCTTAGATATAACATTTCGGCTGCGTCAATCTTGTTCTGGTTTTGCGTGTTGACTGTCCACGCCTCACAACCGTGTTACAGTATCGGTTCTATTTAACATTCAAGAACTCTCTTCCTGATGTTAATTGGTAGGCATTTGTCGGTAAGAATTGGTAAGAACGCTCTTCATCATCTTGAATGCTGTTTTGGCTTGGCCGATTCTGCTGGCTATTTCTGATGTGCATCTGTCGTCTGGTGAGATGACTTATCCAGATATTTAAACTTATCAACCTGTCTTAAAGTTGTGCCATTTGATGTTATTTTGCATGAGGGAATACAGTCTTCGTGTGCATGTATAGTACGTATACACATGCAGAACGTCACATTTGCACGTTAGAGATCCTGTTAAGTCATGTCAGTGCCCTGTGGTTTTGGAAACCTGAAAAGTCCCAACCATGCACGACCACCGAAGACAGAGATTGAAGACTGTGCAGCTACATACCGTCTGCGTAGTGTATGCAAAATGATATGCAATACATGCATCCAAGAAAACTTGGAAGACTAAAAAGCAACAATAACAATAAATAAAAAAACCCAGCCTCCAGGTCTTTCAAATATTGTTTGAAAGGCTGGTGATCACAATACCACGGTCGTTGTCTTAAATAGATCTTGTGATATCCTCAAGTCAGTTCAGTTCGAAATATTTTATTGCCACTTTACATATGAATTCATTATATTATAGACTCTCTGCCATCACAACAGTGCACGATGCGTCACAATCCAGATTTAAAACAATTGCCAAACATCAGAAACAATTACCAGATATCACCCAAACGTTACAGTTTTATAAAATACGCTGATCTTTTTAACATGTAAGTAATATAATTGGAAAACATTTCATACATCACAATAGTACAACAGTTAAAAACTGACAATGTCACGCAGTTTAAACCTTTGAATCCCACACCTTGTCCTCCAGCATCCTACATTGTCAACCGTTTGAATCCCACACCTTGTCCTCCAGCATCCTGCATTGTCAACCCTTTGAATCCCACACCTTGTCCTCCAGCATCCTACATTGTCAACCATACTAACAAAGCAAAAACTTAACCCTTTGACTCCCTCACGCTATTCAACAGCTTCCTGCAGGAAGCTGATGGATAGGGTGAGACTAGAGAGTCAAAGGATGAAGCTTTCACAGTTGGTGAACAGGGTGCAAGTCAAAGGGTTAATCGCTGAATCCTCTTTCCCTTCCAGATCTTTCCCTCCTTGTCGTCCACTCTTCTGATTTGTTCAACCAACAGAAACAACATGGCATTAGTGCGAGCAGCGTCCCGTAGAAAGAGTGGAATAGAACGTTTCTTCGATGGAAGATCATCAACAGCACTTGCAACACTCCATTGTTGTTGAAAACTTCAGTGTTAATGTAGAGATCACACATACCACAACCATAATGTATATTATCATTGTGTTGTTCACATATGCACGGAATAATGTCAGTCACAACAGGTCTGCAAACACACTGGCTTGACCATAGATAGGTCTGATCCCGAAGCGGAATTCTTACAACACAAGATACCGTCACAGAGATTGTTCCACGTAAACGAAGCCTGTATGTAGGTAACAGGACGATGATCCGTGTGAAGGATTAAAGGTCGCCCAATGAAGAATCTGGAGAAATACGTTGATACAGCATATTTTATGCGCAATTTTTAAGTGGTTCATAACGAACCCGTCTGCCATGTCGCTTATGTGGGTGTGGACGTTAAACTCCAAACAAACAAAAAATCTGGAGAGTTGCTCAATCCCTGTAAGATTGCAAGACAATCTCTCTGTTAACTCAACACTCGTAAACAAGGTGACTAGTGGTTGGGTCGGGGTGGGTCATGCAGCGTGTGGACAACCCCCCTTTGCTTGATGAAATGACTGTCGAGTGGCGTCGGGAGGTGATTGTCGGGAGAGTGGCGGGGCATTGGTGTTCTGGGTCCCGTCCGCACCCTCGTGCTGTTTTTGTCAACTTGTTAATACACTTGCATACAGGACAGGATGATGAAAACCGCATTTCTTCTGCAGAAGCACAGCACCAAGACTGAAAGAACTGGCATCCGAATGCACTTTAAAAGTCTGTAAAGACCCAGAAGCACTGACACAGGTCGAGACAAAGGAGTCTGCTGAACTCCTTGTAAACCCTCCACAAACAAAACAGTCCACACAATAGCTGTCTTTGAGGTCACTGTTAGGTCACTGTTAGGTCACTGTTAGGTCACTGTTAGGTCACTGTTAGGTCACTGTTAGGTCACTGAAAGGTCACTGTTAGGTCACTGTTAGGTCACTGAAAGGTCACTGTTAGGTCACTGAAAGGTCACTGTTAGGTCACTTTTAGGTCACTGAAAGGTCACTGAAAGGAGGTAACAAACTAGCCGAACCTCGACTGTATCTCCTGTAATAATTAAGGAGTCAAAATAGAGAACGTATCTGCTTGTTTGTACGTGGAACCTCTTTGTCAAGATCTTTTCCAGCTTAGATTTTGTTGCACCAATATACCTTTTAGCCAAAGTTTGGTGTAGAATTCCAGCTGGTGAAAGCCTGCAAACATCGTGGATGGGCGCACTATGTAGACCTACTTCAAGACAATTTGCCTTGAACGATTAGAGAAGACTACAAGTCATCATGCAACAAAGTGTCATCGAAACATCTGACCGCACAATTGCCTCATCGTCTTGGTAAAAAGTAGCTGGAGCATTTGTGACCTCCCACCACCAATTCAGTCTTAACTCGCAGTCAGTCGAACAGCACTAGGAGCTGAAAAGGTGACCGAGGGTCTATCTGAGGTGTTTTGACTTTTTCTCAAAATTGATTTCTGTAGACTATAATCTATCCCCCACAGAAATTTTTTTCTTGAAAACATAGTATTAATTAATTTAAGTCGGTATTTTAATGCACTGATCGCAGCAGGAAGAACGCAGTTTCCTACCAAAAGTACCTGTTTTTGTCTCTTATTATGAACCGTAACATGTACAGTACCCGCACATGTAATATACTGATGGAAAGCTCTTTGGTGCACCTTTCAGATAATGACAGCGAAAATTAGAAACAAACTGGATCAAAGCCACCAAATAAAGAAATTTAAGGAAAATGTGTAGGAGAGCACACAAAAACTTTAGAGGCCGTTTTCTCAAAATGGCCGTCATACAACTTAATGACTTTAAACATACATAACTTCTACATTTTTTTTAGTACAAGCTTTATTCAAGTACCAAAATAATCAGCAGAATGTACACTTTCCAGTGATATGTATATCTCAAAATGCCCAAAATGCTAGTTAAGACTGATTTCGTGGTGGGAGGTCACATTTTGCCGAGTATACATTTCCACTAAAATAATCGTAGAGGGGTTTGAAAAGCAATTTTACCTTTATCTTCAGGGTTAACAGGAATTTGCCAGTATCCCTTTGTGAGATTAATTGTTATGAAACCATATAGCTTGGAACGTCCGGAAAAAAAAATCATTTCATCCATATCTGTAAATGGCTCACAGTCAAAAACAGTCATTTGCTCAGTGCTCTATGATCAACTCATAAACAAACAGCACCATCTGGTTTCGAGACCACCAACAGGATGAAACAGAGGGTTCAGCCAGTCTCATATTCGATATCAACAGAACTTCATTCTTTGCAACTTGTCTGGTTGACAAAGGTAGAGGATACACTTTCACTCTAAGAGGTAGGCCTATGTCATAAATTAGCAGTGTGCGATGGTGAATCACTTTGTTGTTGTTGTTGTTGTTGTTGTTGTGTTGTTGTTCCTGGTTACATCAGTCAACAGTGTGCAATGGGGAATCACTTTGTTGTTGTTGTTGTTGTGTTGTTGTTCCTGGTTACATCAGTCAACAGTGTGCGATGGGAATCACTTTGTTGTTGTTGTTGTTGTTGTGTTGTTGTTCCTGGTTACATCAGTCAACAGTGTGCGATGGGGAATCACTTTGTTGTTGTTGTTGTTGTTGTGTTGTTGTTCCTGGTTACATCAGTCAACAGTGTGCGATGGGGAATCACTTTGTTGTTGTTGTTGTTGTTGTGTTGTTGTTCCTGGTTACATCAGTCAACAGTGTGCGATGGGGAATCACTTTGTTGTTGTTGTTGTTGTTGTGTTGTTGTTCCTGGTTACATCAGTCAACAGTGTGCGATGGGGAATCACTTTGTTGTTGTTGTTGTTGTTGTGTTGTTGTTCCTGGTTACATCAGTCAACAGTGTGCGATGGGAATCACTTTGTTGTTGTTGTTGTTGTGTTGTTGTTCCTGGTTACATTATCAGTCAACTGTGTGCAATGGGGAATCACTTTGTTGTTGTTGTTGTTGTTGTGTTGTTGTTCCTGGTTACATCAGTCAACCATGTGCGATGGGAATCACTTTGTTGTTGTTGTTGTTGTGTTGTTGTTCCTGGTTACATTATCAGTCAACTGTGTGCAATGGGGACTTTTTAGCTGTTGCTGGTTACATCGGTCAACAGTGAGCGATGGGGAATCACTTTGTTGTTGTTGTTGTTGTTGTTGTGTTGCTGTTCCTGGTTACGTCAGTCAACAGTGAGCGATGGGTACTCACTTTCATTTTCGTTCATCACTCAACAGATGTAGAAAATTCTGATCAGGAGAAAGAATTCTTTTATTTTCATGTCGGTATTATGTTTGTGCTGCTTTTTGGAGAGTTCCACTTGTTTGTGACCCATTTACATACATGTGTCTGAAATGTGTGTCCTTTTAACTGAAGAACATGAACGTTTTTGTTCTCTTCTGTTAAAGCTTTTCCATGTATGCAAGAGTAAGTACATTGGTCCTCTGGCAGGACGATCAAAAAACAGTTCAAAGGGTAAAAAACAACAACTCTTTACTGGTATAGGTAACTCTCTGTACCATATGCAAACAACAATGCCAATATGTATCTTTCCTGGTCCGGGCTTCAGAAGTACTGTTGTGTTGTTAATCATGACTGTAAGGTGCCATTAAGCCTCTCAAATATGCCATTTGATTGAGGATGGTGTGGAGTTGCAATAACAGGTTGGAGCGAAAGTAATCGATAAATCTTTTTCATGAATATTTCAGTCAGAAAGTGCTTGAGTAGGGCAACGCATTTGAGGGAACACTTCAAAAAATGCCTCAGCAACAATCATAGTGTCATTCTTTTTCAAAGGGCTTTCCTCAGGGAAACTGGAAAGATACATCAACAATGGTTAAATGTGTGTCAATAGCAATTTCTGAAATGGTTCTGTGATCACAGGCACTTTTTGCAATGGGACATCAGTTAGTCTGCTAACTCTTTCAGCAGAGTTCTGTGACAAATGTCACATGACGGGCACTGAATATCTGGTCACATACATGCCAACATCAGACCAAACACAGACTCTGTCTCTGTCTCTGTCTGTCTGTCTGTCTGTCTGTCTGTCTGTCTGTCTGTCTGTCTGTCTGTCTCTCTCTCTCTCTCTCTCTCTCTCTCTCTCTCTCTCTCTCTCTCTCTCTCTCTCTCTCTCTTCCATTTCAAATCTTTGGCAGAAAAACAGAACTAAAAAATGATAATCAACTAAACTGAAAAAAAAATCCGATTGAAACACACAATACACTAATCTTAGTGCAAATTCGAAAATTAAGAAAGATATACCGAACGAATTTTTTTTTATATAAATAATCATCATAATATCCAAAAATGTGTACACGCACGATCAAGTAAGTTTTTCTGAAAGAATCACACATTCTGTCAAATTGTCAGCACTCACAATGCCATACGAAAAGAAAAATGAACTCGTACTTAGAGAAAGATTTCTACACACACCGCTCTGTGTATCCCAAGTTACAAAGGATCATGGACAATTTACCCCATTTTGAATGTTATGACTTGATAAAGGATCAGGGACAATTTACCCCATTTTGAATGTTATTACTTGATAAAGGATCAGGGACAATATACCCCATTTTGAATGTTATGACTTGATAAAGGATCAGGGACAATTTACCCCATTTTGAATGTTATGACTTGATAAAGGATCAGGGACAATTTACCCCATTTTGAATCTTATGACTTGATAAAAGATCAGGGACAATTTACCCCATTTTGAATGTTATGACTTGATAAAGGATCAGAGACAATTTACCACATTTTGAATGTTATGACTTGATAAAGGATCAGGGACAATTTACCACATTTTGAATGTTATGACTTGATAAAGGATCAGGGACAATTTACCCCATTTTGAATGGTATGACTTGATAAAACTACTGTTCATCCACACATACGGTACAAGCTGAAAACATTTTTTTCTTCCTTCAGAACCCCATTACGCTAGTGGAGAAGGGAGGGACACAAATAAAAAAAATGTCCACTCAAGAAAAACAACAGGGACACTACTGTCTACGTAGGAGAAATGATGTGTTTTTGAGTTGGGGTCACCAGTTACGCAACCGACTACTACAAAAAATAGCCAAGTGGAAAAGTTCCTTTTTTTAATTTAACAAAAATAAAGAGCAATAAAGTGGATCATGACATTATTTGAATCCTGAGGGGCTTTACATCAACATCAGTACGCTTCAATTGATGTCGAAATCAAGTGGATCATAACATTATTTGAATCCCGAGGGGCTTTACATCAACATCAGTACGCTTCAATTGATGTCGAAATCAAATTAACCAATAAACATACAATAGAAATACATTTCAAAACCATCATGTTCAGCATCAAAATCATTTCACGCCAGGGTCATCAAAATCCCGTATAATCATATACATCCTTTCTTGTTATAATTTTCTTATACTGGTCTGGCCACAGTTTCAAATACTAGCAACGCATTGGCCTCTAAGACCTCACTCAATCCCCTCTGCAGCCTGTCTCCACTCGGAGGGGAATCACATTGTAATATATAATTGTACATAATATGCTCTCTATAATTTTCCATTGCTTTTATTCTTTCTCCCCATTTATAGCCGTGTGCGTGTGTGTGTGTATGTGTGTGTGTGTGTGTGTGTGTGCGTGCGTGCGTGTGTGTGGTGCGTGCGTGCGTGCGTGCGTGTGTGTGCGTGTGTGTCTGTTTCAGCGCTTAGATTTGATTTTATCAAGATTTTGCGCTATATAAATAAAATATTGTATTGTATTGTATAAGACTTTTTTTTTAACAGAAAACCAGCTCTGGCAGTTAACACCTTCTTCACAAGAGCACATTACAGATTGAAGAATTCCATACGAACTCTTTACACTTTTAATCAGTCACAAAAATAACATTGCCAGAACTACCCAGTAGATGCAGGACTCATCCACAAGACAGTACTCAACAGTACCGTGCCAGACACACGGGGCCAGAAATACGTCCTGCCTCTTCAAAATCATTTAGCAAGTTGCCTCACAAATTTGAATTCAGAGTTCAGCAAGAACTTTGTAAACAACTGGCTTCACAAGAGAAGGTCAATCTAACATTTCCCGAAGTGGTTAATCTCTCTTTTAGATTTGGATTTTACACTACACATGTACATCTTCCAAATCTCCAATGTCATCTCACACAAAATTACAGGAACAACAAAAAGGATTGCTTTTACCTGACGCTTTTTCCACGTTAAGACTGTGAGAAAGGTGAACGTCAGGTGTGGACGGATTCAGATAAGTCTTAACAAGAAACGCCCGATGGTGCTGGATGGGGTGAGAGTTTTATGTTTGATTGCTCCAATGTTTTGCCGTATTTGAGCTGGTCTTTTGGGCTAGAGATCTGTATAAGGAACAGAGGCGTGTAACCAAATGTATTACCTAATGGCAGTGTTGGTCATTCAATCAACAATCTCCTGATGGTCATTCAGTTACCAATCGCCTGAAGTTGCACTGAATACAAAATAATTTGTGTTGAGTGCACATGGAATTGTGTGAGAGTGATGAAACCATCTTGAAACAAAGAACTGCAAACTGTCTAGGGCGCTCGCTTGATGATATCAAGTGTCTGTAGTTTGTTGCTGGGCTGATAAAGACCCTTGCTGCATCTGAGTCACGATAAACTCGTTGGTCGGTGTGACCT
Source organism: Monoplex corrugatus (assembly GCA_030674185.1). Classification (NCBI taxonomy): domain Eukaryota; kingdom Metazoa; phylum Mollusca; class Gastropoda; order Littorinimorpha; family Ranellidae; genus Monoplex; species Monoplex corrugatus. The sequence continues at coordinate 169,126,674 of CM060305.1, forward strand.
GAACAGGTCTCCAGCAGCACTGCGCATGCTCCCCGCATCCCAGAAGCTTCAGCATTCCCAGGCGGAAGTTGCGGTTATAGGCGACGTAGAGGGCGAAGTTGTAGGCTGTGCTGAAGGCTGACAGGGCGATCTTCAGCATGTTGCCTAGCCCGTCTGAATGCTCTGTGTCCGATATACCCTTCACTTTCTGTTGACATAATTCACACAAGATTATAAATGGCTATCATTATCGTTATTATGATCATGGTGATAACCAATCATTATTATTACGATGATAAGCGATCGTGGAAATAATAGGCTAATAACAGTGGTGGAAAGAAAACAGTAATGATCTATGATTTCATGATAACAATAAACAGAGAAGCGTTGTTCAAAAAGGGCCGTTAACTTGACTAAGCATGACACGATCAGAAACACTAAGACCAAACAAACAGTGAGAGTAACGTCAAATTCACCATCATTTTCATCAGTAGAGAATGAAGTGGTTTGGTCGTAAGACCAGAGTACAACTCCCTCAGATGAGTCAACAAGCATAGATCTACTGTATATGACAAAAAGAGATGTGAATTTAAAGTAAGGAGCACACCAAAGAAGACGAAGATTGACAGTGTCATGGAGACCTTCACGCCACACAGTAAATTGTCTTCTTTAGATTTCACAGTGTCATGGAGACCTTCACGCCACACAGCAAATTGTCTTCTTTAGATGAGTGTCATGGAGACCTTCACCCACACAGCAATTGCTTCTTTAGATTGCAGTGTCTAGAGACCTTCACACCACACAGCAAATTGTCTTCTTAGATTGACAGTGTCTAAGACTTCCACACCAGCAAATTGTCTCTTTAGATGACAGGTCATAGACTCACACCACACAGCAAATTGTCTTCTTTAGATTGACAGGTCATGGAGACCTTCACAACACACAGCAAATTGTCTTCTTTAGATTGACAGTGTCATAGGACCTTCACACCAACAGCAAATTGTCTCTTTAGATTGACAGTGTCATGAGACCTTCACGCCACACAGCAAATTGTCTTCTTTAGATTGACAGTGTCATAGGAGACCTTCACACCACACAGCAAATTGTCTTCTTTAGATTGACAGTGTCATAGAGACTTCACCGCCACACAGCAATTGTCTTCTTTAGATGACAGTGTCATAGAGACCTTCACACCACACAGCAAATTGTCTTCTTTAGATTGACAGTGTCATGGAGACCTTCACACCACACAGCAAATTGTCTTCTTTAGATTGACAGTGTCATGAGACCTTCACACCACACAGCAAATTGTCTTCTTTAGATTGACAGTGTCATGAGACTTCACACCACACAGCAAATTGTCTTCTTTAGATTGACAGTGTCATAAGACTTCACACCACACAGCAAATTGTCTTCTTTAGATTGACAGTGTCATGGAGACCTTCACACCACACAGCAAATTGTCTTCTTTAGATTGACAGTGTCATAGCAGACCTTCACACCACACAGCAAATTGTCTTCTTTAGATTGACAGTGTCATGGAGACCTTCACGCACACAGCAAATATTGTCTTCTTTAGATTGACAGTGTCATAGAGACCTTCACCACACAGCAAATTGTCTTCTTTAGATTGACAGTGTCATAGGAGACCTTCACACCACACAGCAAATTGTCTTCTTTAGATTGACAGTGTCATAGAGACCTTCACGCCACACAGCAAATTGTCTTCTTTAGATTGACAGTGTCATAGAGACCTTCACACCACACAGCAAATGTCTTCTTTAGATTGACAGTGCATAGAACCTTCACACACACAGCAAATTGTCTTCTTTAGATTGACAGTGTCATAGGAGACCTTCACACCACACAGCAAATTGTCTTCTTTAGATTGACAGTGTCATATGAGACCTTCACACCACACAGCAAATTGTCTTCTTTAGATTGACAGTGTCATGGAGACCTTCACACCACACAGCAAATTGTCTTCTTAGATTGACAGTGTCATAAGACTTCACACCACACAGCAAATTGTCTTCTTTAGATTGACAGTGTCATGGAGACCTTCACACCACACAGCAAATTGTCTTCTTTAGATTGACAGTGTCATAGAGACCTTACACCACACAGCAAATTGTCTTCTTTAGATTGACAGTGTCATGAGACTTCACACACACAGCAAATTGTCTTCTTTAGATTGACAGTGTCATAGAGACCTTCACGCCACACAGCAAATTGTCTTCTTTTAGATTGACAGTGTCATAGAGACCTTCACCCACACAGCAAATTGTCTTCTTTAGATTGACAGTGTCATAGAGACCTTCACACCACACAGCAAATTGTCTTCTTTAGATTGACAGTGTCATGGAGACCTTCACGCCACACAGCAAATTGTCTTCTTTAGATTGACAGTGTCATGGAGACCTTCACACCACACAGCAAATTGTCTTCTTTAGATTGACAGTGTCATGGAGACCTTCACACCACACAGCAAATTGTCTTCTTTAGATTGACAGTGTCATGAGACCTTCACACCACACAGCAAATTGTCTTCTTTAGATTGACAGTGTCATGGACCTTCACACCACACAGCAAATTGTCTTCTTTAGATTGACAGTGTCATAGAGACCTTCACACCACACAGCAAATTGTCTTCTTTAGATTGACAGTGTCATGAGACCTTCACACCACACAGCAAATTGTCTTCTTTAGATTGACAGTGTCATAGAGACCTTCACACCACACAGCAAATTGTCTTCTTTGATTGACAGTGTCATAGAGACCTTCACGCCACACAGCAAATTGTCTTCTTTAGATTGACAGTGTCATGGAGACTTCACCCACACAGCAAATTGTCTTCTTTAGATTGACAGTGTCATGAGACTTCACGCCACACGCAATTGTCTTCTTTAGATTGACAGTGTCATGGAGACCTTCACCCACACAGCAAATTGTCTTCTTTAGATTGACAGTGTCATGGAGACTTCAACGCACACAGCAAATTGTCTTCTTTAGATTGACAGTGTCATGAGACTTCACACCACACAGCAAATTGTCTTCTTTAGATTGACAGTGTCATGAGACTTCACACCACACAGCAAATGTCTTCTTAGATTGACAGTGTCATGGGACTTCACCCACACAGCAAATTGTCTTCTTTAGATTGACAGTGTCATAGAGACCTTCACACCACACAGCAAATTGTCTTCTTAGATGACAGTGTCATAGAGACCTTCACACCACACAGCAAATTGTCTTCTTTAGATTGACAGTGTCATGGAGACCTTCAACCACACAGCAAATTGTCTTCTTTAGATTGACAGTGTCATAGAGACCTTCACCCACACAGCAAATTGTCTTCTTTAGATTGACAGTGTCATGGACCTTCACACCACACAGCAAATTGTCTTCTTTAGATTGACAGTGTCATGGAGACCTTCACACCACACAGCAAATTGTCTTCTTAGATTGACATGTCATAGAGACCTTCACACCACACAGCAAATTGTCTTCTTTAGATTGACAGTGTCATGAGACTTCACCCACACAGCAAATTGTCTTCTTTAGATTGACAGTGTCATAGAGACCTTCACCACACAGCAAATTGTCTTCTTTAGATTGACAGTGTCATAGAGACCTTCACACCACACAGCAAATTGTCTTCTTTAGATTGACAGTGTCATGGAGACTTCACACCACACAGCAAATTGTCTTCTTTAGATTGACAGTGTCATGAGACTTCACGCCACACAGCAAATTGTCTTCTTTAGATTGACAGTGTCATGGGGACTTCACCCACACAGCAAATTGTCTTCTTTAGATTGACAGTGTCATGAGACCTTCACACCACACAGCAAATTGTCTTCTTTAGATTGACAGTGTCATAGAGACCTTCACACCACACAGCAAATTGTCTTCTTTAGATTGACAGTGTCATAGAGACCTTCACACCACACAGCAAATTGTCTTCTTTAGATTGACAGTGTCATAGAGACCTTCACGCCACACAGCAAATTGTCTTCTTTAGATTGACAGTGTCATAGAGACCTTCACACCACACAGCAAATTGTCTTCTTTAGATTGACAGTGTCATGGAGACCTTCACACCACACAGCAAATTGTCTTCTTTAGATTGACAGTGTCATGGAGACTTCACGCCACACAGCAAATTGTCTTCTTTAGATTGACAGTGTCATGGAGACTTCACGCTGCCACACAGCAAATTGTCTTCTTTAGATTGACAGTGTCATGGAGACCTTCACGCCACACAGCAAATAGTCTTCTTTAGATTGACAGTGTCATGGAGACTTCACGCCACACAGCAAATTGTCTTCTTTAGATTGACAGTGTCATAGAGACCTTCACACCACACAGCAAATTGTCTTCTTTAGATTGACAGTGTCATAGAGACCTTCACACCACACAGCAAATTGTCTTCTTTAGATTGACAGTGTCATGGGGACCTTCACACCACACAGCAAATTGTCTTCTTTAGATTGACAGTGTCATAGAGACCTTCACACCACACAGCAAATTGTCTTCTTTAGATTGACAGTGTCATGGGGACCTTCACACCACACAGCAAATTGTCTTCTTTAGATTGACAGTGTCATGGAGACCTTCACACCACACAGCAAATTGTCTTCTTTAGATTGACAGTGTCATAGAGACCTTCACACCACACAGCAAATTGTCTTCTTTAGATTGACAGTGTCATAGAGACCTTCACACCACACAGCAAATTGTCTTCTTTAGATTGACAGTGTCATAGAGACCTTCACACCACACAGCAAATTGTCTTCTTTAGATTGACAGTGTCATAGAGACCTTCACACCACACAGCAAATTGTCTTCTTTAGATTGACAGTGTCATGGAGACTTCACGCCACACAGCAAATTGTCTTCTTTAGATTGACAGTGTCATGGAGACTTCACGCTGCCACACAGCAAATTGTCTTCTTTAGATTGACAGTGTCATACAGACTTCACGCCACACAGCAAATTGTCTTCTTTAGATTGACAGTGTCATGGAGACCTTCACACCACACAGCAAATTGTCTTCTTTAGATTGACAGTGTCATAGAGACCTTCACACCACACAGCAAATTGTCTTCTTTAGATTGACAGTGTCATGGGGACCTTCACACCACACAGCAAATTGTCTTCTTTAGATTGACAGTGTCATAGAGACCTTCACACCACACAGCAAATTGTCTTCTTTAGATTGACAGTGTCATGGAGACTTCACACCACACAGCAAATTGTCTTCTTTAGATTGACAGTGTCATAGAGACCTTCACACCACACAGCAAATTGTCTTCTTTAGATTGACAGTGTCATAGAGACTTCACACCACACAGCAAATTGTCTTCTTTAGATTGACAGTGTCATAGAGACCTTCACACCACACAGCAAATTGTCTTCTTTAGATTGACAGTGTCATGGGGACCTTCACACCACACAGCAAATTGTCTTCTTTAGATTGACAGTGTCATGGAGACCTTCACACCACACAGCAAATTGTCTTCTTTAGATTGACAGTGTCATAGAGACCTTCACACCACACAGCAAATTGTCTTCTTTAGATTGACAGTGTCATAGAGACCTTCACACCACACAGCAAATTGTCTTCTTTAGATTGACAGTGTCATGGAGACCTTCACACCACACAGCAAATTGTCTTCTTTAGATTGACAGTGTCATAGAGACCTTCACACCACACAGCAAATTGTCTTCTTTAGATTGACAGTGTCATAGAGACCTTCACACCACACAGCAAATTGTCTTCTTTAGATTGACAGTGTCATAGAGACCTTCACACCACACAGCAAATTGTCTTCTTTAGATTGACAGTGTCATGGAGACCTTCACACCACACAGCAAATTGTCTTCTTTAGATTGACAGTGTCATAGAGACCTTCACGCCACACAGCAAATTGTCTTCTTTAGATTGACAGTGTCATAGAGACCTTCACGCCACACAGCAAATTGTCTTCTTTAGATTGACAGTGTCATGGGACCTTCACACCACACAGCAAATTGTCTTCTTTAGATTGACAGTGTCATAGAGACCTTCACACCACACAGCAAATTGTCTTCTTTAGATTGACAGTGTCATGGAGACCTTCACACCACACAGCAAATTGTCTTCTTTAGATTGACAGTGTCATAGAGACCTTCACACCACACAGCAAATTGTCTTCTTTAGATTGACAGTGTCATAGAGACCTTCACGCCACACTGCAAATTGTCTTCTTTAGATTGACAGTGTCATAGAGACCTTCACGCCACACAGCAAATTGTCTTCTTCAGATCTTCCAGTACGATTGCTGTTCACCATCAGCTCATTCTCCCCGCAGTACCCATGACAGTACATTATACAAGCGGGTCGATAAGAACAAAGAAAATTGTGATAACTTTTTCGTATTTAAAAGGAAAGTGTCCGGCATCAGAAGGAAACTTAACCCTTTGACTCCCACAGCGAGTCCACCAACTGCAAAATCGTAACCCTTTGACTCCCTCACCCTATCCATCAGCTTCCTGCAGAAAACTGGCGGATAGGGTGAGGAAGTGAAAGGGTTAAATGTTTGCTTTGTTAGCATGCTTGACAGTGCAGGATGCAGGCGGATAGGGTGTGGGAGTCAAAGGGTTAAATTTTTGCTTTGTTAGCATGCTTGACAGTGCAGGATGCAGACGGATAGGGTGTGGGAGTCAAAGGGTTAAATTTTTGCTTTGTTAGCATGCTTGACAGTGCAGGATGCAGACGGATAGGGTGTGGGAGTTAAAGGGTTAAATTTTTGCTTTGTTAGCATGCTTGACAGTGCAGGATGCAGACGGATAGGGTGTGGGAGTCAAAGGGTTAAATGTTTGCTTTGTTAGCATGTTTGACAGTGCAGGATGCAGACAGATAGGGTGTGGGAGTCAAAGGGTTAACAGGATAAACAACGAATACATGGCGACCCGCAGTAAGGGCACAGATGAAGAAATGTAACCTGACGTGGAGCAGCGCTGAAAAGAAAGACGTGGAGGACTTTCGTCGCTGCCCTATACGCCAGAGGGCGTATTAGACAATAAAGACAGAAATAAGAAAGGAAGATGGTGATTCACGTCAGTCCTGGCACATACATGCGTGCGTGGTTATCATCTTCATCCATATTATAAAATAATTAATCTTCATCATCATCATCATCATCATCAGGTGCCCTGCCGCATGGCATTGGCGACCATGGACTTCCAACCATCTCTATCTCTCGTTGCCCCCAGTATCTCCCCCAGCCACTCTGCAAGTCCGTCCAGCATTCTCTCCCTGGGTCTACCTGGTGCTCTCTTTCCCTCCAGATTTCCCGTTGTGACCAGGTGCTCCAAATCCCCCTTCCTCATAAAATAGCCTATAAATGTTGCTTGTCTTTTCCTAATCTTCCTTATGAGTGATCAACTTGTGTCTGCCTCCATCAAGACTGTCTCCTTTGTTTTCTTTGCTGTCCATGGAACTCTCAATATTCTTCTGAGAAACCACATCTCGGCTGCCTCAATCTTGCTCTGGCTTTGCTTGCTGACTGTCCACGCCTCGCATCCGTACAACAGTATTGGTTCTATATAACATTCAAGGACTCTCTTTCTGATGTTAATTGATAGGCATTTGTTGGTAAGAATGCTTGTCATCTTCTTGAATGCTGTTTTGGCTTGGCGGATTCTGCCAGCTATTTCCGATGTGCATCTGCCGTCTGATGAAATGACCGTTCCCAGGTATTTGAACTTATTAACCTGTGTCAAGGTTGTGCCATTTGCTGTTATTTTGCATGAGGGGATTTCATGTTTTTTACCGATCACCATGACTTCAGTCTTCCTGCTGTTTAGTTCCAACCCTTTACCTTTGCTTTCTATTTCTAGTATATTCACAAGGTTTTGTAGGTCCCTTTCATTTTCTGCAATTAGCACGGTGTCATCTGCGTACCGAATGTTGTTTATCATTTTCCCTCCAATCTTTAATCCAGGGTCTTCTTCTAGGTTTCTCATGATGTTTTCGCGATATAGTGAAAACAGATCTGGTGACAAAACACAACCCTGTCTGACTCCTCTTTTGATGTTTTGGAAAGAGCTTATATTGTTTTCTGTTCTCATTGCAGCTGCTTGTTCCCAGTACATATTCCTGATTATTCGTAGATCTTTTCCATCAACATTGAGTCTCTCCAGTTGGTTGATCAATTCTTCATGTCGTACCCGATCGAAAGCCTTGGTATAGTCAACAAAGCATAAATACAAATCCTTATTCATCTCAATTGACCTCTCTATGATAGTCCTTAGGATGTATGTGGCATTAATAGTTCCTTTCCCTTCCACAAATCCACACTGTTCTTCTATTTCTCTTTTGATTCTGTTCCTTGTCTTCATCATGATTATTCTTAACAGGATTTTATTCATCTTAGCATCGTGAAAAGTCATTCCACATTCTGTGGCTTTTTACGCCTGATAAAATGATCTCTGTTCCAGTTTCCTCTGCCGTATCTGTGCTTGACGTAAACTAGGTTTCAATTTCAATTTCTCAAGATGACGTCTCCGCGCTCGGAATGAATTCCATATGCACTA
>CM060305.1:169140235-169160235 GCA_030674185.1 Monoplex corrugatus
ACGGGTAAGGTCCTTTCCAGAATGATCGCTAACAGAGTTATCACCCATGTAACCAAGCCCAGCATCCCTGTATCACAGCGTGGCTTTCGTGGTGGAATGGACAGAGCGACATAGTGCTTACCATCCGTCAGCGGGGGGGGGGGGGGGTGGGGGGGGGGTGGGGGGGGGGGAGGGAGTGTCGTGTGCAAAAGTCCCGAAGCTCTACATTGCGTTTTGTACATCTGCCTAAAGAGTTGACATCGTTAACAGAAAAGGTTTGTAGGAGACACTATAAGTTTGGAGTTTGTTTGTAGTTTGTTTGTAGTTTGTTTGGAGTTTATTTGGAGTTTGTTTGGAGTTTGTAGTTTGTTTGGAGTTTGTTTGGAGTTTGTTTGTAGTTTGTTTGCAGTTTGTTTGGAGTTTGTAGTTTGTTTGGAGTTTGTTTGGAGTTTGTTTGTAGTTTGTTTGGAGTTTGTTTGGAGTTTGTTTGGTGTTTGTTTGTAGTTTGTTTGTAGTTTGTTTGGTGTTTGTTTGGAGTTTGTTTGGAATTTGTTTGGAGTTTGTTTGGAATTTGTTTGGAGTTTGTTTGGAGTTGTTTGGAGTTTGTTCAAGAGGGATTCATCGCACCCGGACAATTCCGTATGCGCTCCACCCAAATCTGCCAGCAATTATCTGGCAGACTCCGTGAGCCTGCGCAAAACCCTATACGCTGGCAAGGTCTTGAATACTACTAAAGTTTGGTTTCTTTCAGCATTTGACACAGTCAACCGGAAGGGTCTGTAGAAGGTACTATAAAAGTTTGCTTGTAATCTTAATTTTGTCTGGTTGATTCCATTCTTTCATAATGACATGCTGGCCAAGATGAAACAGGGAGCGGGGAGGCTTCCTTTCCTTTGGTGCCCACGATCTTGAGGATGATCATTCCGGCACATAAAGGGGGGTGGGGGGTGGGGGGTGTTGTAGACACAGTCCATTCGTAAGCTCCGATCATTTCACTATTCTCATTGTCCGTAGACATAGCTGAAATCCGTTACCGTAAAGGGCCACGTGGTGTCAAGAAACTCACTGTTGGGCGGAGGCTCGCGACACAAAAGCGTCGACTGTTGCTGCCTCTACTGTTTCACTGGGAAGATGGTTCCAGTCCCAGAGGGACGCTCACTGGATAAACATGATGGTCGCTCAGTCAAACACAAACATCAGATAAACAGGCAGACATGGCATTCTTAGATTTATTGATCGGAATCAAAGTCACGTTGATCTCTCTTCCACACAAATGAGAGAGAGAGAGAGTTAAAATGCATGAAGCATCAAAATCATCAGTGCTTATGCAGATCGAAAACAATGCCCTGGGCCAGACAGGAATCGTGCCACGAGAAACAACTGTTTTTCAATCTGCTATAAAAACGTTTTTAAAAGAGAAAGTTTCGTATTGACCAGGGCGAGATATGTGTCTATGCCTCTCTCTCTCTCTCTCTCTCTCTCTGTCTCTCTCTCTCTCTCTGTCTCTGTCTCTCTGTCTCTCTGTCTCTCTCTCTCTGTCTCTCTCTCTCTCTGTCTCTCTCTCTCCCTCTCTCTCCCTCTCTCTCTCTCTCTCCCTCTCTCTCTCTTTCTCTCTCTCTCTCTCTCTCTGTGAATGGGCGTAGAGGCCTAACACAATAAAACATTTCGTATTCGTATTCTCTCTCTCTCTCTCCCTCCCTCTCCCCCATTCTCTCTGTCTGTGTTTGTGTCTGTCTGTCTCACTCACTCACTTTCACCCTCTCTCTCTCTCTCTCTCTCACACACACACACACACACACACACACACACACTCACACACATACACACACACACACACACACACACACACACACACACACACACACACACACACACACACTTCCTCTCTGTGTATTAATTTGTGTGTCCAAGGAAAGCTTCAGGACAGATCCAGCGGGAGTAATAATATTTGAACTGAATTCAGCATGTGCAACAAAATAGCTGTAATAGCCTCAAATGATAACCTAAGTTTGTTTTAATAACACGTCGATACAGCTTTTGAGCTTAGGCCATGTTGAAGAGGGTTTCATCACACTCTCAAAATTCCTTATGTTCTCCGTCTAAATGTGCCAGCAATTGTCTGGCGGACGTGCTAAATCCTATGTGCTGGCAAGGTCTTGAAATAGGAACAGGAGATGGAGGGGGTGGGGGAGGAAGGGACCCGTGAAACACTAAGAAGACACCAGCAGAATGATGGAAACAGCAGGACGGGCATTCAGCAGGCCAGTTTTTAATGTTGCCAGCTGGAATTGAACTCGAGATATCAGATCTTGTGTCCACGGTTCTCTCAGAACAATCAATCAGCCCGCTGAGATTGATACAAGCATTATAGACAATAGTAAGTAAAATTCATAAGCTAAGCAAGACTTTACCAGCGCAGCGGAAAACGTTTATGCGCAGGCTTACAAAATATACCAAGATCGTTTTGGATACTATCCCATCACGTGGATCTGCAGTGTCCGTGCATATGGAACTTATTCCCAGTGCGGAAAGACTGTCTTGATAAAAAAAAACTGAAACTGGGACAACAACAACAACAACAACAACAACATCAACAACAATAATAATAATAATAACAATAATAATAATAATGATGATGATGATAATAAAGTAATAATAATAATAATAATAATAATGATGATGATGATGATGATGATAAAATAATATAATAATAATAATAATAGTAATAATAATAATAGTAATAATAATAACAGTAACAATAATAACAACAGTGTTTATACGGCGCCAAATCTTGATAATTCAGTTCAAAGCTCGCTCATGCTCCAGGCATACGCATACAATCGACAAAGACCACCTTACAATACTTAATACACAGACTGAGGGAAAGAAGTAGTTGTAGAATTCATTGTTGGGAAAAAAGAGGTGGGTTTTTACATTGGATTTAAAAGCAGAAAGGATAGGTGTTAGACGAAGGCAGAGCGGAAGTCTATTCCATGATGACGGTCCTCAGACAACAAAAAAACGCTGGCCAACACTTGATAGTTTAAAACTAGGGACATCAAGGGAAAGAGTGTCTGAACCTGAGCGCAAGGTGCGAGCTGGCGTATAAATGTTGATCTTGTCGCAAAGATATGATGGAGCAGATTGGTGAATAGATTTGTAACACAAGGTATCAGCTTATATTCAATTCTTTTTAAGACAGGCAGCCAGTGAAGAGAGCGAAGGAGACGACTGATATGATCAAACTTTTTCTTTCTGAGAAATGTGTCAGCAAAAACATTCTCCGCTGTTTCTAAATGTATTTTTTTACCGAATTGGTGTCAAGCATGTTGAGGTTGAGGAGTCACAAATGCGTTACTGTGGAAATCATGGCGTCAAGGTCAAGGTCTCATGGAAAAATAGTGCTTGAAATCGCCACTTTCTGAGGAAGGTACATGAACAAATCTTTTTCAAGAACTTCTCAAAACATTTGTATTCTCTTTTCATCATCGTGACAGTCAGCAATTGCCCTCGCCTCACACCAAGTAACAACCCTTTCTAAAAAAACAAAAAAAACACACAAAAAACAAACAAAAACAAAACAAAACAATAACAACAAAACTTCTGAAAATATTCGTATTCTATTTTCATATCCCTCGTTTTATATCACGTTTTATGTCATATGTTTCTATAAAGTCACAGTTACCTTTAAAAGCGCAAATCTGAATTTCTAAACACAACATTTTTATATTAAAAAAGAGATTGTTAGTATAGCTCGTCCATCTTGTTAAACCTTGCTGACAAAAGCATAGTTTTTGATTTCCTTTCATCCACCAGCTTCCTACTGGACAAGGTAAAGAAGCGAAAGGATTTCAATGTGAAATCGTTATGTCACAGCCCTTGTGTGGTCTGAATGTTCCCCACAATTGTCTGTTGCGTCATCCATAACAATTGTAGATTGCTGGCGAGAAAAAAAAGATAATTGCCTGTCTGTATGTAGCACGGATATGTTCTGCGGTTCATTTGAATGAACAAAGAATCTTAAGGGCAAGAGAGAGCGAGAGAGAGAGAGAGAGCGAGACAGACTGACAGACAGACAGAGACAGAGACGCACACACAGACAGACAGACAGACAGACATAGACAGATTGACAGAGAGAGACAGACTGAGGGAAAGCGAAAGAGAGAGAGAGACAGAGACAGAGAGAGACAGAGACAGACTGAGAAAAGAGAAAGAGAGAGACAGAGAGAGACAGAGACAGACTGAGAGAAAGAGAGAGAAAGAGAGAGAGAGTGAGTGAGAGTGAATAAGTGAGTGAGAGAGAGAGAGAGACAGAGACAGAGAGAGACACACAGGGTGAGAGAGACAGACAGACAGAAAGACAGAGACAGATAGACAGAGAGAGACAGAAAGACAGACTGAGAAAAAAGACAGAGAGAGACAGAGACAGAATGAAACAAAGACAGACTGAGAGAAAGAGAAAGAAAGAGAGAGAGAGAGTGAGTGAGTGAATAAGTAAGAGAGAGAGAGTAACAGGAAAGAAAAGGAAATACACTGAATAGTACTGATTGAATTCAATTCAATCGAAGTACATGTATTAAAAAAAAAAAAAAGACAAAGCAAAATGAACTGAATTAAGAAAGAATTCTCGTTAATGCTTAGGAGATAAAAACCTGAATTGAATAAATAATGACGATGATGACGATGATGACGACGATGACGACGACGATGATGGTGATGATGATGACGACGACGATGGTGATGTTAAGCACCCATCTGTACTACTGCAAGACCTGGACTACCAACTGACGGCATATTCCATAGCTGTCAATGTAAATGTGTGAGTGTGTTTGTTTTTTAAACAGAGATTCTTTCATTTCATATCGACTGGAGAGGTGAGTACGTGTGTACACGCGCGAGTATATACTACACGTCATTATTGAAGGGCCAGGAACGTTTTTGAGTCAATTTTTGAAAGGAGAAATAACCTATTTTCTCTTACTCTTTTCTCCAATTCGTTGCCGTAACTGAATGGATAAGAGCTCAGACAACATTGCAGTTTCCTTTTGGCACGTGTTTGGGGATTTGCCGATTTGCAATGGGCGGCCCAAGGAAGACAATTTCCACACGAAATTGTCGAATCTTCAGCAGGGTCTCTCTGACGACGCAGGCAAGGTAGCGACAAAATTCGCTTTGCACGTGCAAGGCAAGCCCTTTTTGAACACTACTCCAGCCAAAGTTGCCCGCAGACGAGGATAAAAAGGACCCGTTCTTGGTTCGTTTTAACCATGCTTGCAAGACGACGGATGACGGATGAGCAGCGGGGGGAGAGCCCTCGCTCTGCTTGATGAAGGCCTGGCGCAGCGGGAAGTTGCTAGACGACTTGAAGTGTCGCATTCCACAATCCAGAGACTGCTGGAGCGCTTCAATGAGACTGGAGCAGTCCAGGAAAGGCGTCACACGGGTCGACCCAGAGTAACAACAAGACAGCAAGACCGCTACCTTGCCCTCTCCATCCTGAGGGAAAGGGCATCCACTGCGGTGACCTTGAGGGGTCAGCTGAGGGACGCAACAGGTGCTAACATCAGCTGCAGCACGGTGAGAAGACGGCTACATGAGGCAAACTTGAGGTCACGGAGACCGGCCGTCCGACCCGTGCTGTCACCGGTCAACAGAGTGCGCCGCATGACCTGGGCCAGGGAGCACGTGACCTGGACAAGGCAACAGTGGGCCCGGGTCTTGTTTTCGGATGAGTCCAGGTTCACCCTGACCTTTAACGATGGCCGGGCTCGGGTGTGGCGACGTCAAGGGGAGAGGTTCGCTGACACCACTGTCCAAGAGCATAACCGGTACGGCGGCGGGTCGGTGATGGTGTGGGGTGGCATGAGCCGTGGTACCCGGACCCCCCTGCTCCCCATTGACGGCATCCTGAACGGGGTCCGGTACCGGGACGAGGTTCTGGCGGCCGTGGCACTGCCTGCGCTTGTGGACCTTGGTCAAGGCGCCATCTTCCAGGACGACAATGCACCTGCGCATCGAGCACGCCTTGTGACCGACTTCCTGGAGCAGCATGAAGTCGTCCGTATGGCCTGGCCAGCGTGCTCACCTGACCTGAACCCAATTGAACACCTCTGGGATGTGCTCGGGAAGCGCATCAGGGACAACCACCCCCCACCGGGCACCCTGGCCAGGCTGGTCGACATCCTGCAGATCGAGTGGGCGGCCATCCCTCAGGACACACTCCGTACCCTTGTGGGGTCGATGCATCGGCGCTGTGAAGCATGCATCCAGGCTCGGGGCGGACACACGCGATATTGAAAACAGATTGGCCAAATCTGACACTTTCTGTTTTTTGAAAAGGGGGGGATGTTCCTTTAAATGCATGTGCTGTTCACTAATGGGTCATTGTGCTAATTTCTTTTTCCAAAACAGGTGTGGAAATGATGAAATAAAACATAGAATCAATTCTAAACATTGTCAATTATTTCAACTTAAAATTAGAGAGGAAGGAAGAAGTGGCCCTTAAATTATGATTAGGAGTATATATATATATATAATATATATATATATGTATATATACAGGGGGGGGGGGGGGGTGCAAAAGTAGGTATACAGTAAGTATCACATCATTATCATAATGCTTAATTCCGCTCTCGATTAGAGGAGTGTGTGAATACCGACGGCAAGCAGTTTGAGTATCTGAGGGATTAAGGCTGTGCTTGTTATTACATGTATATGCAATATTCATTTGTTTGTATAATAAATGCAATGAGTATTCTTTTTTCATAACTGTATATCTACTTTTGCACCCCCCCCCCCCCCTGTATATACACATGTATGGACTGGAGGGGTGCGTGCGTGCGTGCGTGCGTGCGTGTGTGTGTGTGTGTGTGTGTGTGTGTGTGTTGTGATTGTGAGTGTGTTTGTGTGTATGTGTGTGTGTGTGTGTGTGTGTGGTGTCTGTTTGTGAGCGTGCACGCGCGTGTGTGTGTATGTGTGTGAAAAAGTGTTAGAAAGATTTTCTCAGCTGTTTAGAGATAGATCTTTGCCCGGTTTGCGTCAAAGATCAAGACCGTTGAGGAATCAGGAATGCCTAAGTTTGGTGTTCATGGAACGAGGGCCACGTTCACGTGGACAACAACAACAACATCAACAAAGCAAATAAAATTAACATTTTGAGAGAAAGGTGTGGACAGCACTTTGTATGAACTTCTGACAATACTTAAATTCAATTTTCACCGTCAAGTTTTGAATTCATCTGATGCGTCTTTTTAAGGTCAAAGTGACCTTTAAAAAGTACAAAATCTGGAATTTCTGAATTGATATTTTATGTAAGAAAAAAAAAGGGGGGGGGGGAGATGGTTAGAATTCCTTGACCATCTTGACTTTAGGTCACAATACCCTTAAAAAGTATAAAATCTGGAATTTCTATATTGATCTTTTTATGTATAAAAAAGGAGATGGTTGGAAGGGCTTGACCATCTTGATTTCAGTCACAATGACATCAAAAAGTACAAAATCTTGGAATTTCAGTACTTATATTTTTTTTTGCATAAAACGGGAGATGGTAAGGATGGCTTTACCATCTTGACTTCCATTTGTGCACGAGCTTAGCCTTACGCAGCGTCCTTTGATCTGTATGGACAGCGGACAGATGGAAATATTGGTGATGGTCCTGAGGTCAACAAAGGACACTCCATTGAGCAGATATGTATTAAGTATGACTGGTCTTTCTTCAGTTGAGACGAAGCATTGTGGAACTCCAGAATGGTCAGTGGAAGAAAGTGGTGTGTGTGTGTGTGTGTGTGTGTGTGTGCGTGCGTGCGTGTGTGTGTGTGTGTGTGTGTGTGTGTGTGTGTGTGTGTGTGTGTGTGTGTGCGTTTGTGTATGTGTGATTGTGTGTGTTTGAGAGAGAGAGAGAGAAAGAGAGAGGGTCAGAGAGAAAGTTTGTGTTTGTATGTGTGAGAGAGAGGGGGGACAGAGAGAGAGAGAGAGAGAGACAGACAGGCAGACAGACAGGCAGACAGACAGAGAGAGAGAGAGCGAGAGACTCAGAGAGAGAGAGAGAGACAGACAGACAGAGAAATAAAGAGAGAGACAGAGACAGAGACTCAGAGAGAGAGGGAGACAGACAGACAGTCAGACAGGCAGAGAGAGAGAAAGAGAGAGAGAGAGAGAGAGAGAGAGAGAGAGAGAGAGAGAAGAGGAGAGAGAGAGAGAGAGACAGAGAGAGAGAGAGACAGAAAGAGATAGAGAGACAGACAGAAAGAGAGAGAGAGAGATTCAGAGAGAGAGAGAAAGACAGAGAGGGAGGGAGAGAGAGAGAGAGAGAAACAGAGAGAGAGAAACAGAGAGAGAGAATACATTACTGGCGTTCTTTGTTGTTTGACATCAAAACAGGCCAACATCCAACGTAAAGGGAACAATGCACAGCGTAGCGAACAATGCACAGCGTAGCGAACAAAGGGAAACCACCCATAAAGCACCACATTCAGGTTTCCCCGTGAAACTGGCCTTGCGCGTGTTTTATCCTTCATGATTTCCATTTCATTCGTGCCACTGTGGCTTTTAATTTGATTGGCTTCCAGGAAACCACAGCATTTAATTTCGTCATGGATTGCACGATGTTGCCAATGCGGAACACGCACGGCCACAACATGGCTTCCTGTCGTTTTCATATGAAAAGAACAAACCCAGTGAAACGCCCGATCAGATCAGAACAGAATTGAATGTGGAAGCTACTGTTATTGTTATTTTTGTGTAAACCCAAGCCGTCTGATCAGAGCAATACCGGGGCTACAATCCTTTTCAAAACATAATACGTCAACAAGGAAAGAAAAGAAAAAAAAGAAAATTAAATACACATAGCAATGCATTCGCGTGCATAATCTAAGGAGAGAGAGATAGAGAGAGAGAGAGAGAGAGAGAGAGAAAGAAAGAGTGAGAGAGAGAGAGAGAGAAAGAGGGTTAGAGAGAGAGTGTGTGTTTGTATGTGAGAGAGAGAGGGAGGGACACAGAGAGAGAGAGACAGACAGACAGACAGATAAATAAAGAGACTCACAGAGAGACAGACAGACAGACAGAGAAATAAAGAGACAGAGAGAGAGAAAGAGACAGACAGACAGACAGTCAGACAGGCAGAGAGAGAAAGAGAGAGAGAGAGAGACTCAGAGAGAGAGAGACAGACAGACAAAGAGATAGACAGACAGACAGAAAAAGAGAGAGACTCAGAGAAAGAGAGAGAGAGAGAAAGACAGACAGAGAAAGAGATAGAGAGACAGACAGAAAGAGAGAGAGAGAGAGAGGACAGAGAGGGAGGGAGAGAAGGAGAGAGAGAGAAAGAGAGAGAGAGAGAGAAACAGAGAAACAGAGAAACAGAGAGAGAGAGAAAGAATACATTATAGGTGTTCTTTGTCGTTTGACTTCTAAACAGGCCAACATCCAACGTAAAGCGAACAATGCACAGCGTAGCGAACAAAGAGAAACCAGCCATAAAGCACCATATTCAGGTTTCCCCGTGAAACTGGTCGTGCGCGTGTTTTATCCTTCATGATTTCCATTTCATTCGTGCCACTGTGGCTTTTAATCTGACTGGCTTCCAGAAAACCACAGCATTTAATTTCGTCATGGATTGCACGCAGTTGCCAATGCGGAACACGGGCTGCCAGAACATAGTTTCCTGTCGTTTCCATATGAAAAGAACAAACCCAGTGAAACGCCCGATCAGATCAGAACAGTACTGAATGTGGAAGCTACTGTTATTGTTATTTTTGTGAAAAGCTCAGCCGTCTGATCAGAGCTATACCAGGGCTATAATCGGTTTTCAAAACATAAAATGTCAACAACGAAAAAACATTTTAGTTCACATAGCGATGCATTCGCGCACATAATCTAAGGAGAGAAAAAAAAAGAAAAGAAGTTCAAATAGCGATGCATTCGCGCACATAATCTAAGGAGATGCCCCAGGCGTTCACCACTCCCTCCAATTTATCACACAGGGGACTTAAAAAAAACATACTAGAGCATAAATTCAAACATAACTAAGGACTTTAAAACAAATATAGAAACGGGCCTAAATTACCTAAATCTAAGTACAAAAATGAAGTACACATAGCAATGCATTCGTGCACATAATCTAAGGAAATGCCCCTGGCGTTGACCACTCCATCCACAGGGGATTTAAAAATATGAAGCAGAGTATAGATTTTAAGCATATTAAGGACACCAAAACATAAATAAGAACGGGCCTAAATTACCTGAACTTGCTTTCGCATATCTCATTTCCCTAGACTCCAAAGAGACATTTAAATCCATGTATTCAAATATCAATCATAAGAGAAAGTACGTAAGCCTTTGTCAAATACGTACAGGTGAATGGACCAGCAAGTCAGAAAATGACAGAAAGAAATGACAGAAAGCAAAGGAGGAAGAAAGAAACAAAGAGAGTGACAGAAAAGAGGAAATTTCTAGCACAGAATTTCCAGAAGGTGGGGATATTATTTATACTGAAAGAGCCCCCGGCATCCCTACGGGGGTGGGGTGGGTGGGGGGTGTAAGCTGAATGAAACACCTTCTACCGGTTGCCTTGGTGCAATGGTTAACTCAACGGACGTATGACTGGAAAGTTGTGGGTTCGAATCCTCTCTCAGTCCTATCAAAATCATTGCAGGGTTTTTCGGACCCAGCCCGAATCGACCTGTATCCAGAGCTGAACCCGCTATGGGCTGATTGGGAGGACTGGGACCACACAGTCGAGTCTCATCCACTTCACGGATGCGTCACAGATGGTGTTGCTCAAATCTCCTGACCAATATCGCAAATGTCTGTATCTCTCGGGCCTGGTTGATGACAGAATATACTATGAAAATAAGCGTGAAGTGCTTATGTCCCTGTCATGTAGTCTCAATCAAGAATGGAATTCCATAGCATCATTGTTATCATCCCTATCGTCATACATCATCATAGCATGGTAAATAATTGTCCCAAACTCTGATCAGTGAACGGAACAGAAAAAAAGAAACACGCCTCATGTGCTATTAAACAGCTTGTGGCCATTTTCCATTGTGTCTGTATACCATTGTGCCCATGTATTGTAGTACCCACCTATCATTATGTCTTCAAGGCACAGCACTAGTGTTAATGTGCGCGTTAATGCGAGCAAGCATGCACATGACCATATGTGTATTTATGTATGTCAGGGGTCCTAGAATATGTGGACACATTTTTCAGCAGAACGTTTTTTTCATTTCAGACCGAGAGCTCTGTAGTGTACCAATTACTTTAACTGATTAACGTATTTTAACATCATTTTGTGGGTCACCTTTCATTGTCCTGTTTCGCCCCCCCCCCCCCCCCCAGCTCAGAATTCATGCCTAGCTTCATTTGTATTGCTGCAGCGAGATATTTGTCAATGGGCACAATAGCGGGATTTCTCTCTCTCTCTCTCTCTCTCTCTTTCTCTCTTTCTCTCTCTCTCTTTCACCCCCTCTCTCTCTTTCTCCCTCTCCCTCTCTTTCTCTTTCTCTCTCTTTCTCTCTATCTTTTTTCTCTCTCTCCCCCTCTCTCTCTTTTCTCTCTCTCTCTTTCTCTCTCTCCCTCTCTTTCTCTCTCTCTCTCTCTCCCTTCCTCTCTCTCTTTCTTTCTCCCCCCTCTCTCTCTGTATGAGTGAGATTTGTGTGTGTGCGTGTGTGTGTGTGTGTTGTGTGTGTGTGTGTGTGTGTGTGTGTGTGTGTGTGTGTGTGTGTGTGTGTGTGTGTGTCTGTGTGTGTGTTTCTGCTTTTATTGATTATGAATATTATACGAATATTAAGATACTTAGCTATAATTCCATGTGGTGTTAGAATTGAAAATATAATGAGACCTTTTGCAAACACTGTCCCACCCACCCCACCCCCACCCCCACCCCCATTTATTTCTTGAATATCCCCCCCTTTTTTTTTTTTTATTCTAAAGGGATATTATTCCACATCGACAAACATCTCTGTGTGTCTGTCTGTCTGTGTGTCTGTCTGTAACACAAATATGTCAGCCAAAATTTCTCCGCTGTTTGTAGACGATCTTTCCCAAAGTTAGATCAAAGGTGCATGCTGAGAGTTTTCTTGTTTCAGCCATATAGGCGTTACTTAATTTTATGACCATTGTTTTTGAGAAATTATAATAGGCACAATCTTATTATAATTTACACATATATCACGCCTAAACGAATATTATCCATCAAGGAATTTCACTTACTTTTTGTTAGGCCTGATCGGTTCAGCGAACCCTCGTCAGACGAGTAAGTGAAATTCCTTGATGGATAATATTCGTTTAGGCGTGATATGTGTAAATTATAATAAGATTGTGCCTATTATAATTTCTCAAAAACAATGGTCATAAGATCAAAGGTGTGAATAGGTGAATAGTCACTAATGTATAAATGTGATCACACGGACAAAAGAAAAGAAAAACAAAACAAAGCAAAACAAAACAAAACAAAACAAAACAAACAAACAAACGAACAAGTGCCAAAAATCGGCAGTTTTGTGGATGGCGTGTGACCAGCATTTTCTCAGTGACACCTGATCATATTTACATTCTTTTTTCACGGCTGTAACAGTGTGCGATTGCCATCACTTCACGTTAAGTTCCTGCTTTAGTTACCAAGCTACGTGGAGTTTCCTCCCCTCCCCCTCCCCCACCTTCCCGTGGGGATGCCGGGGGCTCTTTCAGTATAAATAGTATCCCCACCTTGTGGAAAGTCTGTGCTAGAAATTTCCTCTTTCCTGTCACTGTCTTTGTTTCTGCCTTGTTACTTTGCTTTCTGTCATTTCTTCCTATCATTTTCTGCCTTGTTGGTCCATTCCCCTGTATGTGTTCGATAAAGTCTTACGTACTTTTTCTTAGGATTGATAATTGGGTACACGTATTAAATGTATTTTTGGCTCTGGTGAGGTGAGATATGCTGAAGGAATTTTAGGTAATTTAGGCCTGTTTTATACGTGTTTTGGTGTCCTTAGGTATGCTTAACTTTGTATTCAGGCGTGTTTCTTAAATCCTTTGTGCGATAGATTGGACAGAGTGGTCAACGCCAGAAGCATGTCCTTAGAATACATTGATATGTGCACTTGGTTTTGATTCTATTTTATTTTTTATCCTGTTGAAGCTTTGTACGTTCTGAAACGGTTATAGCCCCAATATGGCTCTACGCAGTTGGCTGGGCTTTAAACAACAACAGTAACAATAACAATAGCAATAACAATAACGTGGAATTTTGTATTGAGAACAGCGTGCATTTCAAACGAATACGTGAAACATACATATATATATATATGTATATATATATATATATATATATACATATATGTATGTATATATATGTATATATATATATATATATACATACATACATGCATGTAGGGAGATTGCTAAAATAGCTTGATCATTTTCTTTCTAAACTTTAAGGCCGGTCGAGCATGGCTGACACCGCCACGAGCAATATTAATTTCTTCATACCTTTAACAATTCCTTTGTAAGGACAAATTGATACAGAAATAGCTGGAGGAGGCTCTGACTGACGAATCCGCCGTCCACACAAAGCTTTGGATCTTGACAATTATGCTACCCGGACTGCATAACAAAAGAATTACATGGGAATCACACATTCAATAAAACGAGTTCCTGTCAGACGGGTTTGGTTCATTTCGAAATAACATGATGATGATGATGAATAATAACAATGTGATAATCCCGTGTTTGGCAAACATCTGACAGCGAGTCTTTTCTTCTTGTTTGCATCTCCAACGCCACCACATCAACACGAGATAAAGTTTTGTCAAAACATCTAAAATAGCTGACATCATATCACACAAAGATAACTTTGTTTACCAAAATCATGTGGCAGGAAAATTCTGATCACAGCGTGTTGTCTCAGCCAAACATTTACAAAAACAATTACATGTATGACTCATATCAGGCTGACTTCCAACTTGTTTTTCGTCCCCTTCCGAAGGACTAGACTTTCAGGTTGATTTTCCGATCAAACTGAGGAGAAAAAAAGTCAAGGCCACAAATGGGTATGAACCCTGGAACCTCAGATTTAGTTATTGGCAGGTGAACGTCTAGACCATTCTCCTGCTACTTTTCTACCTAATTTGTTTTCTAGGTCCGGATTTGAACCCTCGCAAACGCGTACAGGTAGGGATGGGACAACGGAAACTCTATCTCTGCCCCAACAGGTCTCAAGAAGATCTGATGCGGTTCGAACTCGGGACCTTCTTACTTAACGGGCGTGATAGTCAGGTGGATAAATGCCGGACTGCCTACTAGAAAGTCGTGGGTTCGATCCTTCTAGACACCTCCGCCTGGTTGGTAGATGGTGGAGATTGTTTTCGATTTCCCAGGTCAGCATGTGTTCAGAACTGCTGGTGCCCAAAAGCCCCTTTGTGTGCATACACGTTGAACATCAAATATAATGTTAAGTATCGTGTGTGTCATGTCAATGTCTGCTTTATGGAAACACCAAAAACACCAAGCAGGTATGCCCACCCGTGAACGAATACGTAAACTGTGCAGCAAATTATCGCCTGTATGGGTAAACTGTTCGCCTGTATGGGTAAACTGTTCGCCTGTATGGGTAAACTGTTCTCCTGTATGGGTAAACTGTTCGCCTGTATGGGTAAACTGTTCGCCTGTATGGGTAAACTGTTCTCCTGTATGGGTAAACTGTTCTCCTGTATGGGTAAACTGTTCGCCTGTATGGGTAAACTGTTCACCTGTATGGGTAAACTGTTCACCTGTATGGGTAAACTGTTCGCCTGTATGGGTAAACTGTTCGCCTGTATGGGTAAACTGTTCGCCTGTATGGGTAAACTGTTCGCCTGTATGGGTAAACTGTTCGCCTGTGTGGGTAAACTGTTCGCCTGTATGGGTAAACTGTTCGCCTGTATGGGTAAACTGTTCGCCTGTATGGGTAAACTGTTCTCCTGTATGGGTAAACTGTTCGCCTGTATGGGTAAACTGTTCTCCTGTATGGGTAAACTGTTCGCCTGTATGGGCAAACTGTTCGCCTGTATGGGTAAACTGTTCGCCTGTATGGGTAAACTGTTCACCTGTATGGGTAAACTGTTCACCTGTATGGGTAAACTGTTCGCCTGTATGGGTAAACTGTTCGCCTGTATGGGCAAACTGTTCGCCTGTATGGGTAAACTGTTCGCCTGTATGGGTAAACTGTTCGCCTGTATGGGCAAACTGTTCACACCTGCATCCGACAAAAATCAGAACACTAAACTCCAAGACTGAAAGCAAACAAACAAACAAAAGAAAGAAAGACAGAAAAAAGAATAGACAAGAAAGAAAGAAAGAAAGAAAAGAAAAGAAAGAAAAAATAGAAAAGAAAGAAAAAAAGAATAGAAAAAAGAAAGAAAAGAAAAGAAAGAAAAAAGAAAGAAAAGAAAACAAAGAAAGAATAGAAAAGAAAGAAAGAAAGAATAGAAAAAAGAAAGAAAAGAAAACAAAGAAAGAATAGAAAAGAAAGAAAGAAAGAATAGAAAAAAGAAAGAAAAGAAAACAAAGAAAGAATAGAAAAGAAAGAAAGAAAGAATAGAAAAAAGAAAGAAAAGAAAAGAAGAAAAAAAGAATAGAAAAAAGAAAGAAAAGAAAACAAAGAAAGAATAGAAAAGAAAGAAAGAAAGAATAGAAAAAAGAAAGAAAAGAAAAAAAGAAAAAAGAAAGAAAAAAGAAAGAAAAGAGAAAGAATGAAAGAAACAAACAAATCAACAAACAAACAAATTGTGTTTTTTTCTTCTTCATTTCGGGAGGGCAGTGTGGCGGGTTCACATCTTTGAAAAAGGATCTTGCTTCAGAACTTTGACGAGGACAAATACTACGATGCCGTGGGATCTTTAACGTGCGCTATATGCGCTCTGCCATGGGGACTTTCGTTGGTTGTCTCCTCCCAAAGACTAGCAACTGGACCACCGCTGAAGATCTAATGGAAGGTGGGGGAGGGGGGAAGGAGAAAAAAATTATTCAATCCTTGAATGGGCCACAGGCAGGTGGTGTAAACACTAGGCCAAATATTCCACTCGTCAGCACGCAAAGCAGAAGTTTACCTAGCTATAATTATGCTTACTTGTCCCCATTTAAATGCAGGATTTGACATTTTCGAAAAAGGTTTCTTTCTATGTGTCTCTTACTGTCTCTGTCTCTGTTTCTCTCTGTCTCCGTCTGCCTTTACTTGTCTGTCTCTTCCCCCCCCCCTCTCTCTCTATCTCTGTCTGTCTGTCTGTCTGTCTGTCTGTTTGTCTCTCTCTCTCTCCCCTCTCTCTTTCTTTCTCTCTCTGTCTCTCTCTCCCCCCCCCCCTTTCTCTCTCTCCCCTCTCTCTTTCTCTTCCCTGTGATCGCGTGTGTTTGTGTATGTGTCTGTGTATGTGTGAGTATGTATGATCGCGTGTGTTTGTGTATGTGTCTGTGTATGTGTGAGTATGTATGATCGCGTGTGTTTGTGTATGTGTCTGTGTATGTGTGAGTATGTATGATCGCGTGTGTTTGTGTATGTGTCTGTGTATGTGTGAGTATGTATGATCGCGTGTGTTTGTGTATGTGTCTGTGTATGTGTGAGTATGTATGATCGCGTGTGTTTGTGTATGTGTCTGTGTATGTGTGAGTATGTATGATCGCGTGTGTTTGTGTATGTGTCTGTGTGAGTAATAATTACAATATTTATATAGCGCAAAATCTCGATAAAATCAAATCTAAGCGCTGAAGCAGACACACACGCAAGCACGCACGCACGCACGCACGCACACACACGCACGCACACACACACACACACACACACACACACACACACACACGCATGGCCACAAATGGGGAGAAAGAACAAAAGCAACAAAAGCAAGAACAAAAGCAATGGAAAACCACAGAGAGCACAGCATATACAACCATATATTATAACCATGTGATTCCCTCCGAGCGGAGACAGGCTGCAGAGGGGGGTTAGGATTTTATGCGGAGGAGAAAAGGTGAGTTTTGAGAGCGGACTTGAAGGAGACAAAAGTAGGTTGCTGACGGACTGAGAGAGGAAGTTTGTTCCAGGAGAGTGGACCAGAAACAGAGAAGGCTCGTGGACCATAGGTATTGAGCTTAGTGCGTGGAAAGCGAAAAGTCAGAGGATCGGAGGCAGAGCGGAGGGTACGTGAGGGAACATAGATCTCAAGTAGGCTTGACAGGTAATCGGGGGCTGCGTTATTGAGGCTTTTGTAGCACATGGTGTCTAGTTTGTACTGTATGCGCTTTGATACAGGGAGCCAGTGAAGTTGTGCCAGGAGAGGAGATATGTGGTCAGCTTTTTTCTTTTTGAGTACAAGGCGTACAGCATTGTTTTGAATGCGCTGTAGGATGTGAATGGTGGAGGCAGGAAGACCAGACAGGAGTGAATTGCAATAGTCAATGCGAGACATTATGAAGGAGAGAACGAGTTTTGCAGTTGTTTCGACAGAGAGATACTTCCTGATCAGCCTTATACGATGGAGATGATAGTAGCAGGATCTGGCAGTTTGAGAAACAAAGTTGTTCATGGAGAGGGTAGAGTCAATGCAGACACCAAGGTTTTTAGCTGAATCAGAAATTGGGACTGATGTGTTACATAATGGGAGAGAAAGAGAAGGCAGCTGAGAAAGTTTCTGACGGGTGCCAATGAGGATAGCTTCTGTTTTGTCGTCATTAAGCTGAAGTCTATTGTGTGTCATCCAGTTCTTAATGTCCGAGTAACACTCAGTGGTGCGAGTCAACAGGCGCTGTATATTATCAGGTGAGTCACTGTCTTGAAGTTGGGTGTCATCAGCATAGAAGTGGTGTTTTATAGAATGGGAGTTGATGATGGTGGACAGGGGGGAGGTGTAAAGAGTGAAAAGAACAGGGCCAAGGACAGATCCTTGTGGAACACCACAGGTCAGGTATGCAGGTTGAGAGTAAGTGCCATTGATGAGAACGGTTTGTTTTCTGTTGGATAGGTATGAAATGAACCAAGACAGAGCAATGTCAGAGATGCCAAAAGTATGATGAAGTCTAGAAAGGAGAATACCATGATCAATGGTATCAAAGGCTGCAGACAGATCAAGGAGTGTGAGGAGAGAGACTTTGCCAGTATCAGTTGCAAGGAGGAGATTGTTGAGAATGTGTAGTAGGGCAGTCTCAGTGCTATGGCACTGGCGGTAGGCTGACTGGAAAGGATTGAGGAGATTGTTGGCAGACAGGTGAGAGTTCAGCTGGTTGAGGACGACTTTTTCAAGGAGTTTTGACAAGAAAGAGAGATTAGAGATAGGCCGGTAATTTTTCAGTTCATTTGGATCTAAATTGTGTTTCTTGAGGAGAGGGTGAACAATAGCAGACTTGAAAGAATCAGGGACAGTTCCAGTTTGAAGAGAAGTGTTGATGATGTCAGTGATGAATGGGAGGAGATTAGGGAGACAGTCGGCGTAGAGAGAACCTGGAAGAGGATCTAGTTCGCAGGTTTTGAACGACATGGATCTGATTGTGTTGAGAATTTCTTCTTGTGAGACTGGGGTAAAAGTAGTAAGAGGTGTGCCAGAGAAGGAAGGGTCAGGTGGGCATGGTTGACAGGGTGTCCTGTCAAGCCTGTCACGAAGAGTTTGTATTTTGGTGGTGAAATAGTTGGAGAATACAGATGGGAGTTCTTCATTTGTATGTTTTGTTGGGAGAGGTAAATCTTTTCGTGTGCCAAGGAGATGATTCATGGTTGTAAAGAGTTCTTTTGAAGAAGAGGCATTCAGGATTTTGGTTTGGAAATAGCTTGTTTTTGCTGATGCAATGAGGGTGGATACTTTTGTTTTAGAGGCTTGGAAAAGTTGCCTGTGTACAGTGAGTTTGGATTTGCGCCAGCGGCGCTCTGCTCTGCGGCGGGCACGTTTTGCACAGGCGATCTCATGAGTGAGCCAGGGGGTAGGGGGGCGGTCAGGTAAAAGACGGGTTGTGGCTGGAGCATGAGTGTCCAGAAGATGGTGGAGAGTAGTATAGAATTCATCGGCAAGGTTATGTGACTTTTCAGAAAGGAGACGGGAGGCATCAGATGAAAATGTGGAGAGGTCGATAGATTTGAGATTGCGTCGAGTCACTGTGCGCATGGTACGGGAAGGAGGAGAAATGTCGAGAGAACAGAGAATTGCAGAGTGGTCAGATGGAAGGGCTGAAGTTAGACGGGTAGAAAGAACTAAGCAGTTGTCAGTAGCGGAATTTTGGTGATCACGAGAAATGATCCAGTCAAGAATGTGACCTTTTTGATGGGTTGGTTCAGAAATGTGTTGAGTCATATTGTGATTGGACAGAGAGTTGATGATATGTCTTGTGTCATAACGGTGAGTGTTGTCATAGTGGACATTGATGTCACCTAGAATGATGAGATTTCCAGGTAATAGACAGTAGTAATCAAGAAGTTGATCAAAGTCAGAAAGAAACATGGATGTGGTGAGCTTGTTGGCAGAGCTAGGTGGAGGTCGATAGACACAGGAGAAGGTGATGGGGTGAGGGGTGGATTGGAAGGATACTTCAACGTGCTCGAAAGAAGGATGGGAGAAAGGCAGAGACTGCGAGAAAGACAGGCGGGAATGGAGTGAGTCGTTGTAGAGGATGGCGATACCACCACCTCGGGATGAGCGATGGAAAGAAGCAAGCCTGTAACCACTCGGAGTGAGACTCACATGTATAGGTTCATGACCAAGGGGGTTAAGCCATGTTTCGGTAATAAAAGCAATGTCAACATGCTCATCTGCGATAAAGTCAGCAATGACATCAGCTTTGCCATCAGTGCATGTTGACTGAGCGTTAAAAAGGCATAGTTTTAGTTTATCACAATGCGGCGGCCGAGGTGGAGACGAAGGCAGCACCGACGGGACAGAAGACGAAGGAGACACCAGCGGGGCAGAAGACGAAGGCAGCAACGACGGGACAGAAGACGAAGGAGGCACCAGCGGGACAGAAGACAAAGGCAGCACCAGCGGGACAGAAGACGAGGGCAGCGCCGGCGGGACAGAAGATGAAAGCGGCAC
>CM060305.1:169177735-169190235 GCA_030674185.1 Monoplex corrugatus
ACTGTCCTGCTGGCTGCCTATCTTAACCCTTTGACTCCCCCACCCTATCCACCAACTGCAAAAACTGAACCCTTTGACTCCCTCACCCTCTGAGGTGAGGGAATCAAAGGTTTCAGTTTTTGCTTTGCTTACGTGGTTAAGCAGTTCAGGATGCTGGTGAACAGGGTGCGGGAGTCAAAGGGTTAATGTTTATATCATTTTCGTGGTGTCAGCTTAGTATTTTATAGGTCCCCCCCAGCCCCATTCCAAGAGCTTGCCAAAGCATAGTTTTTTTTTTCTTTTTTTTTTTTTTTTTTTGGGGGGGGGGGGGGGGGGGTAGCCTCAGGGAATCTGCCAGATAATTTGTTGGCAGACCTGTCTCAGCGTCACGATTCCCTCTTGAACAAACTTTATTCTAAGCTTTATTCTTACATTAGTTTTACCGCAACACGAGTTTATGATTTGTTCAGCGGCGTCTTTTCCCCTCTGGGCTTTTTATTTTTCGGCGTGTGAGGACAGGTGTGTATTTACCTGTATTTGGATATGCCATCGATGAGTTGGGTTCTGAACAGCATCAAACATCATCAAGGTTTTACTGGAAAGATGTTTCGATTGATTATTGTTTTCTTCCATTGCCCTGGAGGATGGAGCCTTGTCTTCAGCAAACAGATCGTTGGTGACATTTTCGTCAGCTCTGAGATCTGAGCAATGGCAAATCACCGATAAAAATATATAAAAGAGAAAAAGATTTAGCACTACGCCTTGAGGAACTTTACGTCATTTCTTCTCCTCCTCCTTCTCCTTCTTCTTTTTCTTCTTCTGCTTCTTCTTCTTCTGGTTCTTCTGGTTCTTCTGGTTCTGCTTCTGCTTCTGCTTCTGCTTCTTCT
The DNA here is from genome assembly GCA_030674185.1 of Monoplex corrugatus. Classification (NCBI taxonomy): domain Eukaryota; kingdom Metazoa; phylum Mollusca; class Gastropoda; order Littorinimorpha; family Ranellidae; genus Monoplex; species Monoplex corrugatus. The sequence continues at coordinate 169,178,602 of CM060305.1, forward strand.
TCTTCTTCTTCTTCTTCTTCTTCTTCTTCTTCTTCTTCTTCTTCTTCTTCTTCTTCTTCTTCTTCTTCTTCTTCTTCTTCTTCTTCTTCTTCTTCTTCTTCTTCTTCTTCTTCTTTTTTTTTCTAACCAACACACTTGACAATCTTTGCTGTTGTAAAACACATTCCGCATTGTGACTTCTCTGGTTCGTAGGATCGAAAGAATGAAATGACAGAAGGATTTTACAGACAGGTAGGTCCTTCAGTGGGGCAAAAAGCAAAACAATACGAAAACAAACAAACAAAGAAAAATAAAAACAACAACAACAACAAAACAAAACCAAAACAAAACAAACAAAAGAATCAAGTCATATTCTTTATTTCTTAAAACACAGAGACAGAAAGAAACTTCAGATCATTGAAATTTATCCAAAATGTCACAAACCCAAGGATATCTAAATTAATCTATAAATCATCCTATAAATAAAAAATCCAAACATCATTAACCTTTAAAGACAAGATGATAAACAATATCTTAATGCAAAATTCCTTCTTTTGCTAAAAAGAGAAGAGAGAAAAAGAGGGAGAGAGAGAAGAGAAGAGAGAGAGAGAGAGAGAAGAGAGAGAGAGAGAGAGAAGAGAGGAGAGAGAGAGGACAGAGAGCAGAGAGGAGAGAGAGAGAGAGAGAAGAGAGAGAGAGAGAGAGAGAGAAAGAGAGACAGAGAGAGAGAAAGAGAGAGAAGAGAGAGAGAAAGAGAGAGACGAGAGAGAGAAAGAGAGAAGAGAGAGAGAGAGAGAGAGAGAGAGAGAGAGAGAAGATCAAAATGAGACGAAGATGGAGAGAACATTCCAAAATATTACGTCGTCATGGAGATTGATTCTGCATGATATTTTCACCACCATCACCACCACTACCTCCAATTGCAACCCTGAGCTTAACCCCAAACCAGACGGCAAAACAAGCAAGCAAGCAAGCAAGCAAGCAAGCAAACAAACCAACCAAACCAACAAACAAAGAAACAAACCCAGCAACCATACTGACCTTCATAATAGTTCTCATGTGTGTGTGAGATGTCGTGCAGGTTTTGGGGCAGGACGAAGGAAGCCAGCAGAAGGTCGCTGATGGCCAGGTTACAGATCAGGACGTTGGTGGGGTTCCTCAGAGTAGGGATCACCACCACCACCATCAGCACCAGGAGGTTGCACACCACGGAGATCAACAAGACGATGCCAACGATGGCGATGAAGGTCCACTCTGCCGCGGACAGACTCATAGCTATAAATAGCTGGTAGGCTGGCTGTTTGGTGCTATTACTGAGTGCAGACTCAACGCAGGTGCTACTACATGTACTGAGTACAGACTCAACGTGGGTACTACTACATGTACTGAGTACAAACTCAATGCAGGTGCTACTACATGTACTCAGTACAGACTCAACGTAGGTGCTACTGCATGCACTGAGCACAGACTCAACGTGGGTACTACTACATGCACTGAGTACAGACTCAACGCAGGTGCTACTACATATACTGAGTACAGACTCAACGCAGGTGCTACTACATGTACTGAGTACAGACTCAACGCAGGTGCTACTACATGTACTGAGTACAGACTCAACGCAGGTGCTACTGCATGTACTGAGTACTGACTCAACGCACTGAGTCGTGCATGGTTAATGCCTCAGTAAATAATTCTGTAAGTTAGCTCGTCGTTGTAGAGAGACGTAGTATTGCCAAGAACTTGAAAACACACGTGTATGATGTCAAACGTATGTAAAGATATCAAGGTGATCTTTACGTCTATGTAGTCACTGACACGGACTGGAGTTGGCTGTACGTCCATTTTGTCACCTTTGTGATCGGACCGTATAAAGAGACCACAATGTGTACATGTGTCTATTGTAATGTAGGTCTTTGAATGAAAGTATCATTTTCTCACAGCACACATTATTGTGACAAAGCGATTACAATATTTGACTGGCAATCAGAAAATTACGATCTGTTAGGATCAGAAAAAAAATTAAAGAAACATACATGGATGACCGTTTGTTTTTGTTTTGTTTTTTTTGTGGGGGGGAGGACGTTGGAGGAGATTAATGTCTTTTTCAAATATCAGTCGATCTTGAAGAGATCATGAAATTGTGCTCCCAGATAAGTTGAGGGTACAACTCTCGATTCCTGTGTTGTGTCGTCACTGAAAAGTGAAGCTGAAATGTCATGTCCAGTGCACACACTTGGGCGAGGATATGAAGAAGACCAGCTCATGCCACGCCCGAATCATCCATCATCCATCCAATCGATCTGATCCAGATCGACAGAGAACCGAAAAAAGCATCAGTATCTCACAATGCTACTAACATTTTTAAAGGCTTCTTAAAGCATTTGTGTGTGTGTGTGTGTGCTAGTCCTCGTATACTCGGAGAGTGGTAGGACTTTAAAATCTACAGAACAGAACAACACGCCCGAAGCAGATCTACATTTTTTCGCGCCGCTGATATAGTCCAAAGGGAAAGTCAGGAACCAGTACAGTTTGGCATGAGGCGACGTTGGTGTGAAACTTTGTAGCTGAAGTAAAGTAACGTAGTTTTCTGTTGCTCTGAAAACAGCGTGAAATCAAGCCGGTCCTACTGCAGTAACCTCGTTGTCTTGTTGCCGCTGCTGTGTGTATACCCAGCTGTCTGTGTGACGCAGACTCTGCCCGCCTGTGAACTGAAGTACAACTGTTTGCGTTGCCAGTCAAGTCAGCCTGACTGTCTCTCAAAGGGGAAATGACACAGTGGCCATTGTTCACACACACTGAAAAATAACCACACACACCAAAAAAACAAAAAACAAACAAACAAACAAAAATAACCAAGTTAAATCAATCAACAAAATGCAATGGCAACAATTTGTGACATGTAAACGTAAAATATCAAAAAGCATTCGTACATAATCATTATGCTGAAATACATAATTATCATTCTAAAAGACAGACACACATACACATCCATACACGTTCGTTATCACACACGCGCACACACATGCAGACATATACCTGAATACATACACGCTGATCACACTGTGTGACGAAGCAAACAATTTTACTTATGTCTGTCATGGAAGTGACCATGATGTAAATTAAAACAAAACAAAACAAAACAAAAACCCAAAGTAAAAGCACATTCACAGTACTAACACTTCTTCGCTGTGTCATGTTGCCATGATGAAAAATAAAGGGATTACATATCAGTAATCATTATGATTGAAAACGAAGAAAGACTGACTGAAATAGAATAACACGAAATGGAATAAAGTTATTATTATTGTTATTTTTTTTAAAAGCTCAGCTGACTGTGTAGAGCTATATCAAGGCTATAACCGTTTCAAAATATACACAATTCGTCATCAGAAAAAAGGAAAAGAAAATTTAGGACATAATACATATCAAGCCAAAGAAGAAGAAGAAGAAAAAGAAGAATTAGAAGAAGAAGAAGAAGAAGAGGAAGAAGAAGAGGAAGAAGAAGAGGAAGAAGAAGAAGACGAAAAAGAAGGAGAATAAGAACAAGAAGAAAGAAGAAAAACTGCATCGATTGTATTTTCACTTCAAACATTTCGTACAAAATATGTCTTGGAGTATTTATCAAAGTTAAACTTAAAATATTCATGACAACTTCCTTTGCTCTGTTGGTAAGATCTTGACAAGTGCTCACAGACACAGAGAGACAGACAGATAGACAAACACATACAAGCACACATGCAGGTACATACGCGCACACACACACACACACACACACACTCTCTCTCTCTCTCTTACACACACACACACACACACACACACACACACACACACACACACACACACACACACACACACACACACACACAATATATACACGGACACATACACACACACTTAAACACATACGCACACGCACGAGCACACACACACACACACACACACACACACACACACACACAGCGCACGCATATATATACACAAACACATATTATACACGATCACATGCACTCAACTACACGTACACAGACACACAGACACACACATAGACACACACACACACGCACACACACACAGACACACACACACACACACACATAGACACACACACACAGACACACACACATCACACAATATACACGGATGCACACACACAATATACACGGATACACACACTCTTAAACACATACACATACACAGGCGTGCACGCACGTACAAGGATGGGGAGACAAAAAGAGAGACACGCAGAAGAGAGAGAGAGAGAGAGAGAGCGAGAGGAAAAGAAAGAAAGAAAGAGAGAGAAGAGAGAGAGACACAGACAGACAGACAGAGAGACAGACAGAGACAAACAGAGACAGAAAGAGAGAGAGAGAGGCAGAGAGAGAGAGAGGCATACAGACAGACAGACAGACAGACGGACAGACGGACAGACGGACAGACGGACAGACGGACAGACAGACAGACAGGCAGACAGACAGAGACAGAAACAGAAACAACAGAGACAGAAACAGAGGGACAGACACAGACAAGCACACACACACACACACACACACACACACACACACGCACACACAGACAGTGAGACAGACAGACAGACAGACAGACAAACATGCAGACACACAGAGACGCAGACTCCGACGCAGACACAGACATAGACAGACAGACTGACAGACACAGACGGACAGACAGACACAGACGGACAGACAGACAGACAGACAGAGGAGAGAAACTCACAGAAAAACAGAGAGAGAAACAGGACGTAATCCACCAACCACTGTGTGATGGACTACTGGCCCAAAGATCCACCAGAGCGAGATGGGGAACACTACTCAATCAGCTTCGGGGCATAAATAGACAGGTTCCACTGTTCCTTCCTGTCAACAGCTGTTCGTCTTTCACAACAAGCCTACTTGAACTCTGTAATAATAATAATAATAATAAGAGACCATTTATAAGCGCACATCTCTGCCTACGGCGGAGCTTATGACGCTTTACAATCATTCACTCACAATATTTCAATCTCTCAGACCTCACGTACATACACTAAATACACAATACAAAAGTAATAAAATAAATCCATAAAAATACTACATACGCTACAATCATACACAGATTCTCACGCAAGTTCAAATGCACCCCACAACCCCCACGGCTATACCCCAAAGTACTGTGAGGCACATTGGGCTCTATAATCACCCACCCCCACCCCCCACCTACCTACTATAACATACACACACACTAACACACCTTTTCTACTATTAGGCTGGGGGGAAATGAGGTTGAACTTACTGATAATATTTTTGAAAGAGGTGAGATTTTAGAGCTGTTTTGAAAGAAGAAGTCGATTTTAGGTGTCGGATTTCAAAGGGAAGAGAGTTCCAGATAGTGGGGGCTGCGAAGGAGAAAGAGCGATGTCCAAATGTTTTTGTGCGCACGCGTGGAACACGGAGCAATCTGGTATCAGCAATGGAGCGGAGATTTCTAGAAGGAGTGTACACAGAGAGAAGATCAGCCAGGTAGCGAGGAGAGAGATCAGAGAAAAAAGAGTGGCATAGTGAGGCAAGCTTATAGTCAATGCGAGCTTGAACAGGCAACCAGTGAAGGGATTTGAGAATAGGTGTGACATGATCATGCTTGTGGGAACGAGAAACAAGTTTAGCGGCAGAATTTTGTACTTTTTGAAGTAAATACCGGGCAGCCCTGTGCAGAGGATCAGTGTGGATTTCTATACCCCCAGCAAAGAAGACAAACGAGATAGTGTCAAAGGAGGCAAACACAAAAAGAACATTAATGCAGAAGATTAGGAAACGGACAAGCAACATTTACAGGACATTTTACGAGCGAGTCAAGAGAAATGAGAGCACCTAGTCACAACAGGGAGAAAATTTTGGACGGATTTGTGCAGTGGATGAAGACAGATAGGGTGGGAGAAGTACTTGCAGCGACAGAGGATAGATTCATAGGGGGAGGGGGGGGGGATGATCGCCAACGCCATGCGGCAGGGCACATGATGATGATGATGATGACCATCACAGCGTATATGTTCTTTTGCATCTGAATGTGTCATTTGTCCATTGTCTGAATGGTTCGGTGATTGTTAATTTGATACGGGGGGTGGGGGGTGGGGGGAGGGGGTACAGTGTGTCACTGTGGACTGGGAATGGTGGGGGACGGTGTGTGTGTGTGTGTGTGTGTGTGTGTGTGATTATGTGTGTGTGTGTGTGGTGTGATTATGTGTGTGTGTGTGTGTGTGATTATGTGTGTGTGTGTGTGTGATTATTTGTGTGTGTGTGTGTGTGTGTGATTAAGTCTGTGTGTGTGTGTGTGATTATGTGTGTGTGTGTGTGTGTGTGTGTGATTATGTGTGTGTGTGTGTGTGATTATGTGTGTATGTGTGTGTGTGTGTGATTATGTGTGTGTGTGTGTGTGATTATGTGATTATGTGTGTGTGTGTGTGATTATGTGTGTGTGTGATTATGTGTTGTGTGTGTGATTATGTGTGTGTGTGTGTGTGTGTGTGTGATTATTTGTGTGTGTGTATGTGTGTGTGATTATGTCTCTGTGTGTGTGTGTGATTATGTGTGTGTGTGTGTGTGTGTGTGTGTGTGTGTGTGTGTGTGTGTGTGTGATTATGTGTGTGTGTGTGATTATGTGTGTGTGTTGTGTGTGTGTGTGTGATTATGTGTGTATGTGTGTGTGTGTGTGTGATTATGTTGTGTGTGTTGTGTGTGTGTGATTAATGTGTGTGTGTGTGGATTATGTGTGTGTGTGTGTGATTATGTGTGTGTGTGTGTGTGTGATTATGTGTGTGTGTGTGTGATTATGTGTTTATGTGTGTGTGTGTGTGTGATTATGTGTGTGTGTGTGTGATTATGTGTATGTGTGTGTGATTATGTGTGTGTGTGTGTTGTGTGTGGTGATTATGTGTATGTGTGTGTGATTATGTGTGTGTGTGTGTGATTATGTGTATGTGTGTGTGATTATGTGTGTGTGTGTGTGTGATTATGTGTATGTGTGTGTGATTATGTGTGTGTGTGTGTGATTATGTGTATGTGTGTGTGATTATGTGTGTGTGTGGGGATTATGTGTGTGTGTGTGTGATTATGTGTGTGGTGTGTGTGTGTGGGTGATTATGTGTGGATGTGTGTGTGTGATTATGTGTGTGTTGTGTGTTTGTGTGTGTGTGTGTGATTATGTGTGTGTGTGTGTGTGATTATGTGTATGGTGTGTGTGTGTGATTGTGTGTGTATGTGTGTGTGATTATGTGTGTGTGTGTGTGATTTGTGTGTGTAGTGTGTGTGATTATGTGTTGTGTGTGTGTGTGTGTGATTGGTGTGTGTGTATGTGTGTGTGTGGATTATGTGTGATGTGTGTGTGATTATTGTGTGTGTGTGTGGTGTGATTATGTGGTGGTGTGTGGTGTGATGTTATGTGTGTGTTTGTTGTGTGGTGGTGATTATGTGTGGTGTGTGTGTTGTGATTATGTGATTATGTGGTGTGTGATTATGTGTGTGGTGTGTGTGATTATTTGTGTGTGTGTGTGTGATTATGTGGTGTGTGTGTGTGATTATGTGTAGTGTGTGTGTGATTATGTGTATGTGTGGTGTGATTATGTGTGTGTGTGTGTGTGTGTGGATTATGTGTATGTGTGTGTGATTATGTGTGTGTGTGTGTGTGATTATGTGTATGTGTGTGTGTGATTATGTGTGTGTGTGTGTGCTTGTGTGTGTGTGTGTGTGTGTGTGTGTGTGTGTGTGTACGTGTGTGTTTGTGCGCGCGCGCGTGTGTGTGCATGTGATTTTACGACAGTCTGTGTATGTGTGTGCATGTGTGCTCATATAGGTGTGTGTACATGCATGTGTCCTTTATAAGGTTGATTGATTGATTGATTGATTGATTTATGTATTCATCCTTTCATTTATTTATTAACTTAGTATAGTCCCCTTTGTGTCTCTACTCGCTCATTTACTTACTATCTATTTATTCATCTATGCATTGTTTATTGTTTATTCGTTTATCTATCTGGTCATATATTTATATGTTTGTTTGTTTGTGTATTTGTGCTGTTCTAACCCTGCTTTCTCCAAGCTACAGTCAATAGCGCTCGCGTTTGTTGGTGGTGTGTGTGTGTGTGTGTGTGTGAGAGAGAGAGAGAGAGAGAGAGAGAGAGAGAGAGAGAGAGAGAGAGAGATCTACAGACAGAGAGGGAGAGAGAGAGAGAGAGAGAAACAGAGACAGAGAAAAAGAGAGAGAGGGAGAGAGTTTGTGCGTGTGTGTGTGTGTGTGTGTGTGTGTGTGTGTGTGTGTGTGTGTATGTGTGCGTGTGAGTATGTGTGTGTTTGTGTGTTTTTGTATGCGTGTTGCAAGTGTGTGTGTGTGTGTGCGTGCGTGCGCCCGTGTGCGTGTATGTGTGTGTGAGTGTGTGTGTGTGCGCGTGTGTGTATGAGTGAATGTGTGTGCGTGCGTACGTGTGTGTGTGTTTGTGTGTGTGTGTGTGTGTGTGCGCGTGTATGCGCGTGTGTGTATGTGTGTGTGTTTGTGTGTATGTGTGTAAATGTGTGTTTTCTATTATATTTTCAAATACACACGATCTTAACTTTTTCCGTCTTATGTATTTGCATTTTTATACTTTATATTACATGACATGCTGACTATTGAAGTTCCGTACCTTAGTGCAGACGATAAACCAGTCTTGGAGCCTTAAGACAGAGAGAAACAGAGACAGAGCCTTAAGACAGAGAGAAACAGAGACAGAGCCTTAAGACAGAGAGAAACAGAGACAGAGCCTTAAGACAGAGAGAAACAGAGACAGAACCTTAAGACAGAGAGAAACAGAGACAGAGACGCGATGTGATCAATATCAAACAATCATCACCTATATTTCCACATGAACAACAATCTGGGTGAGGAAACCTGCTTTGTCTTTGGTCGTCTGCAAATGTCAGTCTGCGCCTCTCCATTCGATTATTTAATCATTTTGCTTCCTTCTTACTCATTTTCTCCGTATAAGCAGCATATAGAAGTCATCATCATCATCATGTGCCTTGCTGCATAGTGTTGGCGATCATAGCTCTCCATACGAATCTATCTTTTGTCGCTGCTTGATTTTCTTCTATGCTGCTTGTTCCCTCCCACTCTGCAAAACTGTCTGATATTTTTCTCCCCAGGACTACTGCCTGGTGCTCTTTTTCTTTCTAGCTTTCCTTTAGTGACTAGGTGCTGAAATTTCTATTGTCTCATGAAATGTCTCATAAATGTTACTTGTCTGTTCTTAATCTTCTTCAGTAGTGTTTATTTTTGTGTTTGCTTCTTTCACGATTGTCTTGTTTGGTTGTTTGTTTGTTTGTTTGTTTTGTTTGTTTTGTTTTTTGCTGTCCATGGAACTCTTAACGTTCTTCTTAGGAACCAAAATTTTCAGCTGCCTCAGTCGTGTTCTAACTTTGTTTGTTGATTGTCCAGGTTTCCTGATGTCACTTGATAGACATTTGTCGGCAAGAACCCTTTTCATTTTGTTGAATACTGTTTTGGCTTGGCCATTTCTGCTGGATAGTTCTAATGGGCCTCTGCCATCTATCGAAAGGGATTTCCAGATATCTGAACTTATCAGCTTGTCTCAGTGTTGTGCCATTTGTTTTTATTTTACATAACATGGGATTTTTTTTCTTTTTCTTTTTTCTTTTTTCACTAATTAACATGGTTTAGTCTTATTATTCAAGCTCTAACCCTTTATTTTTGCTTTCTATTTCTTTAAGATTCACAAGATTTTGTAGATCTGCAATTAAAACAGTGTCATCAGCATAACGAAGATTGTCTATCATTTGCCTCCAACTTTTATCTTCCAGGTTTCTCATAAGGGTGAAAACAGATCTGGTGACAGAACACATCCCTGTCTAACCCCTCGTTTGATATTTTGAGAAGAACTTATATTATTTTCTATTCTCGTTGCTGCTCTTTGTTTCAAATAACATTCCTTATCATTCTTAGATAGTCTCCATCATTATTGAGGTGTTTTTTTCAATTAGTTGGTCAATTCTTCCTGTCTTACCGATCAAACGCCTTGGTATGATCAAGATGATTGTACGATAGAGTTCGCATTCTGTAGCCCTTCTTTCTTTGGAAGCAGTTACAAGTACGAGTTCTGATATCCGATCACAAGTTCAAGTATTCGTAAATCGATAAATTTTCAATTTCCCGTTTTGTTAATGGAAACAAACAAACAAACAAACAAACAAACAAACAAACAAACAAACAAATAACAAATAACAAGCAAAATACAAACATGCAAGCAAACAAACGAAAACAAACACATAAACAAACAAACAAACAAACAAACAAACAAACATTAAACGTGACGATGTGGTTAGCGCAAAGGACTCCCGACTAGGGGATCGTGGGTTTGGGACCCATCAGTCCAAAAAATGATTGTGGGATTTTCCAGCTAACCGGCTTTTGCACGGAGTTGGACATGCTATAGCCTCATTGGGAAGACCAGGAACAACATAGTCAAGTCTCGTCCACTTTATGGATGCATCACTGACAGTGTTGCTCAAATTTTCTGATCAACACTGCAGGTATCTGTATCTCTGTGGCCTGGTTAACGTCAGAATACATTATGATAGTAAACGCGTAGAGTACACCCTTGTCACGCTGTCTCCATCCTCGACGGAACTCCAGAGTACGTATGTGTTTGGGTGTTTGTTGAGTGTGTGTGTGTGTGTGTGTGTGTGTGTGTGTGTGTGTGTGTGTGTGTGTGTGTGTGTGTGTGTGTGTGTGTGTGTTTGCGTATGTGTATGTGTGCGTGCACGTGCGCGTACGTGCGTGTGTACGTATGTGTGTGTGTATGTGTGTGTGTGTGTGTGTGTGTGTGTGTGTGTGTGTGTGTGTGTGTGTGTGTGTTTGCGTATGTGTGTGTGTATGTGTACATGTACGCCCGCGCTCATGTGTGTAAATGTTCCGTTGATTGTGTACAAACGTGTCACTTCTCCATGACATATGAATGTGTATGACGGTGGCGGTAGTCAAGTGGGTTCACGTCGGACTTTCAATGGGAAGGTGCTGGGTTCGATCCGCCCACACACCTCCGTTTAGTGTATAAAGGGTGAAGATTTTCCTTCAGTCTCACAAGAAGAAATTTTCAACACAATAGATCCATGTCGTTCAAAACCTGCGAACTGGATCCTCTTCCAGGCTCTCTCTACTCTGACTGTCTCCCTACTCTCCTCCCATTCATCACTGACATCATCAACACTTCTCTTCAAACTGGAACTGTCCCAGATTCTTTCAAGTCTGCTATTGTTCACCCTCTCCTCAAGAAACACAATTTAGACCCAAATGAACTGAAAAATTACCGGCCTATCTCTAATCTCTCTTTCTTGTCAAAACTGCTTGAAAAAGTCGTCCTCAACCAGCTGAACTCTCACCTGTCTGCCAACAATCTCCTCAATCCTTTCCAGTCAGCCTACCGCCAGTGCCATAGCACTGAAACTGCCCTACTACACATTCTCAACAATCTCCTCCTTGCAACTGATACTGGCAAAGTCTCTCTCCTCACACTCCTTGATCTGTCTGCAGCCTTTGATACCATTGATCATGGTATTCTCCTTTCTAGACTTCATCATACTTTTGGCATCTCTGACATTGCTCTCTCTTGGTTCACTT
>CM060305.1:169194714-169234714 GCA_030674185.1 Monoplex corrugatus
CAACACTGATCTCAGACATATTCAAATGTTCTGCCAATTGGCCTTTGTCAAGCATGCACAAACAAACAAAGTCACTAGACTTAGGACAAAAACAACAGCTGATCTGTCGTCTTCTCAAGCTCAGAGAAACATCAGGGAAGTTACTTAATATGTTTTTCTTTTCTTTTTTCCCCTCTAAATTTTGTACATTTGTTTCTTTGAGTTTGTGTATGTTTGACAGATACCAGTTAACCAACAACAAAAAAACAAAAAACAACAAAAATAGAAGAAAAAAAAAGTGTACTTGTTTTGTTGATTACATATGTGTTCCCATTCAATTTGTATGTATTTATGGTTTGTATTTTTTCTCGAACATTAACAATCATTTGATTCAAATTTCACAAAACCATAGTAAAAGTTCATAAATATGCTCTCTAAAATAATCAATAAAAAGTGAAACACGTTCTAAATTAATGGTGACAAATTATTTTGCAGTGTGCATGTATATGTGTGTGTGCATGCGTGTGTGCACGCCTGCGTGCGTGTGTGTGTGTGTGTGTGTGTGCGTGTGTGTGTGTGTGCGTGCGTGTGTGTGTGTGTGTGTGTGTGAAATAAATAATACAGCAATCTTTGGAACACTGGTATACAAGCAGAATTATATGAAGGCACACAAGTGTTTGAGAGCTGAGTTCCCATGCAATTTTGATCAGTTGGCTCCCACATTACAATCAGACTGCATGTGTTCAAGTCTGTATCTAGAGAAACTTTAAACGTGCCAATACTAATCCTCCTGACTATAAATGGCCACCTGATCCTGTTCAGGGTGGGAAGATAAACCGGTGAAGGAAAAATGATCAGTTAAGATGCTGGCCTTCAGTCAAGTTGCAGTCTCTCCAACCTCACTCCCCTACAACCTGGTTCTGGTTCTGTAGGATAATCCACAACGGGCCTCGTGGTCTATCCCGTGGATGGTGGTATGCGTGCGCGGGCTAGTCGGACGAGGGTGGAGGTTCTTCAAACAGGTACTGTGACAGTAGCTCCTTGAAGCGTTCGGTGGATGCTGCGTTGACTATGTGGGCGGGGAGAGAGTTCCATTCCGGGACCTGAGATCTGTAAGACACCTTTAAGTTTTTCTAACCCATGCAGTTATGACAGTCAGCAGGGTGCATAAGGGCTTACAGTGTATTTTTACATGTAGATCTATTTTGCTTATTTTTTTTAAAGTACGCTTAATCTAACCCCCCGCTCTTCACCCCAGAGAAGAGTAGTCGACGTCTCACACAGATTTTTAAAACCTGAATTTAGAATCAAGCCTAAGTGTGGCATCAGTGGTTGCCTGTCCTACCTTGAGCAAAGATATTTCCACATCATCCTGCACAAGATCTAGACCTTGTCGGCGTTGACGGCAGTTCAGATTGTCAGTGGCTATGTGTAGAGGAATCTCTGTTGCACGCAGAGCATTCTCCAGCCGCTTCTTCTGCGCTAAAAGATCGTCGGTTTCGACAATCACATCACGAATCTCACGATTTAATTCAGATTTCCAAAATTCGGTATCTTTGCATTTTTCACCCAACTTCTTCGTGACATCTGCTTGCGTGTTAACGGCCGTCGCTTCAGTTTCGTTGCGTGTACGTTTTGATTCATGACGGATTCGTTCGGCTTGGTCTCTGTCTACAAAAGACTGGTAGTATTTGGAGTAGTTTCCTTCGTGCCACTCGCTGGGGTTATATTTGCCAGAACGAAATCCCATCGTCGAGATGCCCATATCGTTCCCTGTATTTCCCGTGTAGGTGATCTCCACCTGAGGATTTGTTTCCACTGCAGGTTCGGGTGCCCGCTCTGGGGGAATTTCTCGGCTCCTCAGTGTTGCCATCGCCATCCTGATCAATCCCGCCCGAAGGCTTAAAATCAAACTGAAAGTACCAACACGCTGAACACTCAGCGGAAACGGTCGTTAGTATAAACCACGCTTTGAGGTCGTTAGGGGAAGCAGCTAGCGCCCCCCAATGACAGGAGAGGGACGGTAACTCACGACACACACGCAAAATCTCGCTTGATGAAAGGAAAGATTTTTAGAAGCAAAAGAGTCTCTTTGGCAGAAACAAATTCTCCAGATAATTATACAGGGCCGTTGGTAGAAAAGCGTCTTCAGTGAGCTTAACGAGTCCTACCTTACTTTTGAAAACAAATGCTTGCGACCTACTTGGACAATATGTGGTCCATTTAGATCTTAGCAGACTTCTTTGCAAAGACCACAAGATCTTGCAATGGGAACAAGGGATAAGAGCCTTTTGAATGAATAAGCAATCCCACTTAAATATACATACATATGTATCTAGTTTAAATGAGACCAATCAATACAACTTATCATCATCGTCGTCGTCGTCGTTACCATATGCCTTGCTGCACATCGTTAGCGATCATGACCCTCCATACGAATCTATCTCCTGTCGCTGCAAGTAAAAATTATGTCCTATCCTTTTTCATCCCCACTCACTCTGCAAAACTGATAATTTCTCCCTGGGTCAATCTGGCGTTCTTTTTCCCCTCTATCCTTCCCGTTTTGACTTGGTAGGCTACCCAAATTTCTCCTGCCTCATAAAATGTCCCATAAAACGTGAATATTGTCTTTTTCTGCTTTTTTCCTTTTGCTATTTTTTGTTTTTGTGTGTGTGTGTGTGTGTGTGTGTGTGTGTGTGTGTGTGTGTGTGTGTGTGTGTGTGTGTGTGTGTGCTTATTTCAAAACTATCTCGCTTGCTTTCTTTGTGTCTATGGAACTCTTTAAAGCCCTGAAACACACCTTGGGTAGCAATACATAAGCTGCCCGAGAACAAACAGGAGCGGAGAATTTCATTGCTGCCTACATGTCAATGGTTTGATTAGCAGCAATCAATGGCCACATCACAACGTTTACTGCGCAACAATCTCTAACTTGTCTCAACGACTGTTGTTGTACTTGTTATTGTTGTTTAAAGCCTAGCCGACTGCGTAGAGCAACATCAGGGCTATAACCGTTTCAGAACACACAAAACATCAACAGGAAAAAAAGAAGAAAATAAAGTACACACATCAATGCATTCGCGCACATAATCTAAAGACATGCCCCTGACGTTGACCGCTCCATCCAATTTATTGCACAGGTGAATTAAAAAATACACCTGAATACAAATTTAAGCATATCTAAGGATACCACAACATATACTACACGTCATTATTGAAGGGCCAGGAACGTTTTTGAGTCAATTTTTGAAAGGAGAAATAACCTATTTTCTCTTACTCTTTTCTCCAATTCGTTGCCGTAACTGAATGGATAAGAGCTCAGACAACATTGCAGTTTCCTTTTGGCACGTGTTTGGGGATTTTGCCGATTTGCAATGGGCGGCCCAAGGAAGACAATTTCCACACGAAATTGTCGAATCTTCAGCAGGGTCTCTCTGACGACGCAGGCAAGGTAGCGACAAAATTCGCTTTGCACGTGCAAGGCAAGCCCTTTTTGAACACTACTCCAGCCAAAGTTGCCCGCAGACGAGGATAAAAAGGACCCGTTCTTGGTTCGTTTTAACCATGCTTGCAAGACGACGGATGACGGATGAGCAGCGGGGGAGAGCCCTCGCTCTGCTTGATGAAGGCCTAGCGCAGCGGGAAGTTGCTAGACGACTTGAAGTGTCGCATTCCACAATCCAGAGACTGCTGGAGCGCTTCAATGAGACTGGAGCAGTCCAGGAAAGGCGTCACACGGGTCGACCCAGAGTAACGACAAGACAGCAAGACCGCTACCTTGCCCTCTCCGTCCTGAGGGAAAGGGCTTCCACTGCGGTGACCTTGAGGGGTCAGCTGAGGGACGCAACAGGTGCTAACATCAGCTGCAGCACGGTGAGAAGACGGCTACATGAGGCAAACTTGAGGTCACGGAGACCGGCCGTCCGACCCGTGCTGTCACCGGTCAACAGAGTGCGCCGCATGACCTGGGCCAGGGAGCACGTGACCTGGACAAGGCAACAGTGGGCCCGGGTCTTGTTTTCGGATGAGTCCAGGTTCACCCTGACCTTTAACGATGGCCGGGCTCGGGTGTGGCGACGTCAAGGGGAGAGGTTCGCTGACGCCACTGTCCAAGAGCATAACCGGTACGGCGGCGGGTCGGTGATGGTGTGGGGTGGCATGAGCCGTGGTACCCGGACCCCCCTGCTCCCCATTGACGGCATCCTGAACGGGGTCCGGTACCGGGACGAGGTTCTGGCGGCCGTGGCACTGCCTGCGCTTGTGGACCTTGGTCAAGGCGCCATCTTCCAGGACGACAATGCACCTGCGCATCGAGCACGCCTTGTGACCGACTTCCTGGAGCAGCATGAAGTCGTCCGTATGGCCTGGCCAGCGTGCTCACCTGACCTGAACCCAATTGAACACCTGGGATGTGCTCGGGAGGCGCATCAGGGACAACCACCCCCCACCGGGCACCCTGGCCAGGCTGGTCGACATCCTGCAGATCGAGTGGGCGGCCATCCCTCAGGACACACTCCGTACCCTTGTGGGGTCGATGCATCGGCGCTGTGAAGCATGCATCCAGGCTCGGGGCGGACACACGCGATATTGAAAACAGATTGGCCAAATCTGACACTTTGTTTTTTGAAAAGGGGGGGATGTTCCTTTAAATGCATGTGCTGTTCACTAATGGGTCATTGTGCTAATTTCTTTTTCCAAAACAGGTGTGGAAATGATGAAATAAAACATAGAATCAATTCTAAACATTGTCAATTATTTCAACTTAAAATTAGAGAGGAAGGAAGAAGTGGCCCTTAAATTATGATTAGGAGTATATATAAAAGCGGGCCTAAATTACATATGCTTCCACATATCTCATCTCCAAAAATGCACTTAATACATGTACCCAATTATCAATCATAAGAAAAAGTACGTAAGATTTTATCGAAAACATACAGGTGAATGGACCAGCAAGGCAGAAAATAATAGGAAGCAATGACAGAAAGCAAAGGAATAAGGCAGAAAACAGAGCGACAGAAAAGAGGAAATTTCTAGCACAGAATTTCCAGAAAGTGGGGATACTAATTATATTGAAAGAGCCCACGGCATCCCCACGGAGGGTCTCAACGACTTTTCGAAATATAATGCGTTAATCCGACAAAATTGGGAATCGATGCCAAGATTTACATACTATACACCAAATTTCTCAAAGCTGCCAATAGGTCTGGAGTAAAAGATGTAGAGTGCAAGCTAATAGTCGAATTCGTGTCCGGTGCTGTATTGTCGTGGATCTTAGGACGTCCCGTAGCCAGCCTCGTTTTGCCACGAAAATGTCCAGTCTGTTGCTTTGGCGGAGGCGTTTCTGTCTTTGTAATGTTGTCATATTCCTATGACGGTTTACATTCTCCAGTTGGCGTTTTTTTGGAAGCTGTGAGGGGTGAGGTTGTAGCATCATCATCATCATCATGTACCCTGCCGCATGTGCGTTGGCGATCATGGCACTCCATATGTATCTATCCCTTGTTGCCACAAACACATCTTCCAACCATCTGTTCTCAGCCACCCTGCAAGTCCGTCCAATATTTTCTCCTTGTGTCTATATTGGACAGACTTGCAGCGTGGCTGAGGACAGAGAAGGTGGAAGATGTGCTTGCGGCAACAGAGGTTAGATACATATGGAGGGCCATGATCGCCAACGTCATGCGGCAGGGCACATGATGATGATGATGATGAAAGTATGGCGCTACATACATACTTAGCTACTATTTAATTTTCTTTTAAGTCTAATACCCTGCCCTGATTTGTGTCAAGTGTACGTGTGCCTTAGTCGCTTTATTTTGTAACGTCTTTTGTTCCGTGATCTTCTCCGCGGTCAGCTCAAGTCTGGTGATGGAAGGTGGCATACTTTTAACTTCCTGCCAGCTGCTACAGAGCTTGGTATACGTCTCCTGGCGCGACAAGACAGGACGGACATCAGTAGCCGAAGGTTGATTATATCGAGACTCGGCACGCAGCACTGCTCCATCCTGAAGGGGCCTCAATGTGCCAGTGCCATTCTCGCCTGATGGAAGTGATCTTGTAAGACATTTGCGTGTTCTTGCAGAGTACCATGATTTATTAGGCGCCTACAGACCTGGTACTTCTGATTATAGCTCAAGGTTTTGTGAAAGGGGCTATCCCGTCCTGAGCTCATGTTCTAAAGACCAACCCTATCAGAACAGGGTGCTGGGGCTTTAGGCGGCCCTTATCCTCCCGGTATTTCTGTCATAGGACGTTGTGACTTTTTTTTTTTGGTGTGGCCTTGACACCGTCCTGTCCGAGAGGAACCATCGGCGGTCGTTCTGGGACTACTTATGAATTTCACTAGGCATATGCTTCATTTCGCAGCTTTCCATAATTTAGATCCATCCGCCACTTGCCGAGTTGAGAAATGATCGCCCTACCACAAGTTGGTGGTAGCCTTTCCCAGTAATAGTGGTGATGCTGTTCATTATGGCATGGCCTATTTTACAGCTGTTGTACTACTCGGCGTTTTCTGATAAATATGCTGATATTGCACGACATGACCGCCTACAAAAATCAGTATTGCATGATGAAGAAAAAAAATTGACAGGTTTCTAAGTCATTTCCTAAGATCGGAATGTCTGGGCCATTTATCTTTTAAAAGGCTTTGATCGATATAAAAAAAAAGTCGAGGAACCGCCAAATTATTCAATAAACTTACTTTGTTCAAGAGGCATTCATAGCACTCGGACTTTTCCATATGCGTTCCATTCAAATGCGTTCCATTTATTTGGCGACTCCTTGAGCCTGCGCAAAACCCTCTGCATTGGCAAGCTCTTGAAATGTAAGGGCAGAGTTCACAAGTTTACCACCATTTGATCATTCTTTTTCTGACAGAAATGTCCACAACGCCCGTTCACTTTATGTGCTATAAATGACAATCATAAGCCCAGATGTTCGTTGCAATGTAAACTGTATTTTTAAATGTATCGGTGATAAACTGAAGATGCAGATTTCCAAGGGAAAAGTTCAAGAGAGAGAGAGAGAGAGAGAGAGAGAGAGAGAGAGAGACACACACACACACACAGACAGACAGAGACAGAGTGTCCAGACGTCAGATTACTTTATATAACTGGCGTACAGTCTCACTGGACCTGTCTTACACCTTGTCTTTGCTACTCTACACACAAATATGAGCACAGAGAGAAAGGTGTGGTGCGTGGGTTTTGTCAATATTTTAGACAGATTTTCAGCCGTTTCTTGGCTTTTTTTAAAACCAAATTTGAGTCATCTGTGTCAGCACCGTACAGAAGTCGTAAATGCCATGGTCAAGCTCATATGGACAAAAAAGCCTAAAATCAACAGCACCTTTTGAGGAAGAGCAGTATTTTCAAAAAGTTCCAATGTTTTATTTGTATTTACTATTGACATTCTTTTGTCTACGCTTCAAGTTCAGGTTCAGTTTATTTGATGCTAACTGGGTAATGACTTCGAGAAGTACAAGATCCAGATTCAGTAATGATTTTATGAAATACTGGTTGACGATGACTGGCCTATTTAAAAAAAAAATGTAGCGTTTTATCGATCGAAAGGGACATATATCTTAGCATTTTTTTCGATGTCAAATTTCTGAAGAGCCATCATACATTCACATCTGTTTGGATCGATCACTGCATTCCATATGCGTTTCACTCAAAATCAACCATTCGCATATCCGACAGACTTCTTACTGTTACCGTTATTTTTGTTTAAAGCCCAGCCGACTGCGTAGAGCCACAACAGGACTATAACCGCTTCAAAACATACAAAACTTCAGGAAAAAGAAAGAAAATTAAGTACACATATCAATGCGCACATAATCTAAGGACATGCCCTGGTGTTGACCACTCTGTCCAATTTATCGCACAAGGGATTAAACAAAAGACACTTGATTACAAAGTTAAGCATACCTAAGGACACCAACATACACTACGCACAAAAAGTTAAGGATCACTTGCACAAAAATTCATAACTTTCAAAATTAGAAAGCCAATGCGTCGAAGTTTGGCAAACATTTAATTCCATGCTTTAGTGATAACGATACACAATTGCCTTCAATTTCGAGCAATCGTTTGGTGTGTACATTTGATCAAAGTGGGTACGTATCGAAATTTGATTTCCCAAAGTCATTGAAATCACAAGACAGGGCATTCTGATGCTCCCAAAAGTTCAGTAATGCGTGTAACCGCCATGGCTGTTCTGGCACTCGACGCAGCGAGTCCTCATCCAGTTGACCAGGTTGGTGAAGATCCTCTGTGGAAGCGCCTGCCACTCAGCCTGCAGCATCTGGTAGAGGTGTTGGGCATCCCTGGGAGGGGGGTGGTTGCTCCTCACTTTGCGATCCAGCTCATCCCAGAGGTTCTCAATCGGGTTGAGATCGGGACTGCATGCTGGCCACTCCATTCTGTTGACTCCAGACTGCTGCAGGAAGTCGTTGACCACCCTTGCCCTGTGGGGGCGAGCGTTGTCATCCTGGTAGACAGCCGTCGGTCCCATCTGCTGCAGTGTAGGCACAGCCAGCGGTCGAAGGATCTCATCCCGTATCGGAGGCCAGTCAGGTTACCCTGTACATGATACAAGGGTGTTCTGTGGTGAAGGCTGAATGCCCCCCAGACCATTACAGAACCTCCACCAAAGGCCACCTTTTCTTGGACAGTGGTGTCAATAAAGCGTTGCCCTGGGCGCCTCCAGACCCTCAGTCGGCCGTCGTTGTGGTTCATGGTGAAGCGTGATTCATCACTGAACAGGACCTGGGACCATTGCTGACGTGTCCACCTCACGTGACGTCTGCAGAAGGCGCGGCGTGCTGCCCTATGGGCTGGAGTTAAGCGTGGCCGTACAGCTGGGCGACGAGAACGGAGGTTAAACCCATGAAGGCGGTTCCGTATGGTCTGCTGGCTGATGTTGATGTCAGTAGCCACCCTCAGCTGCCTTCGAATGATGCTGGAAGAGGCTGTTCGTCTGCAGGGCTTGTCGTTCAATGAGACGATCTTCACGTGGGTTTGTCTTCTTCGGTCGACCAGATCTGCGTCTTTCATGGACCCTCCCAGTGGCTGTGAAGCGTTGAATCAGTCTGACAATGACCGAGATGAACACCTGAAGTCACCTGGCCACTTCTCGCTTGGGAACACCATCTTGGAACCATGCAACAGCTCGTCCCCTCTCAAACTCGCTAAATTTTCGTCGTGGAGGCATTGTCAGATCAGGCCTACTACTGGTGGAATGTCTTCTTATAAAGCCAAGCAAGAGACAGCATCTCACACATAAACAGCAGTGCTTGCACGTGCATAATGGTTTTTCCATCTGGCTTGTGCAATGTGTTCAGGCAGAACGGTCCAAAACAAGGTCCTTTTTCGCAAGTTTCCGCTTTTCCGTTTGCGGCCAAGCTCAGTAGTAGAAAATCCCGTGCAATTTTCGCACTAACACAACATCGCCCACTTACAGCTGAACAAGAATTCATAACAATTTGGCTGGACTGAGAAATAAATAACAGTATCGAACTGAGTTTATTACGCACCCGTTTTCTCATAGTGATCCTTAACTTTTTGTGCGTAGCTTATAAAAACAGGCATAAACTACCTAAAATTGCTTCCGCATATCTCACCTCCCTAGAGCTAAAAATGCACTGAATACATGTACCCAATTATCAATCAAGAAAAAGTACGTAAGGCTATCATACACGCACAGATGAATAGACCAGCAAAGCAGAAATAGGAAGAAATGACAAATCAAATGAAGAAATGACAACGCAAAGGAACAAGGCAGACACAAAATGACAGTAAAGAGGAAATTTCTAGCACAGAATTTCCAGAGAGTGGGAATTTATACTGAAAGAGCCCCCGGCATCCCCACGGGTGGTGGGGGACCGACTTCTTGAACCCGTGCAAAACCTATGCCCTGGCCACGGTCTTGAAATAAGGAGAGTGGCGGTGAGCTATGAAAAAATGACAACCAGAATGATGGAGACAGAACGGGCGCGAGCAGGCCAATGTTTAATGTCACTGGCTGGGGTTGCCATTAAGACAGTCCACGGTAAGGAAACTTGCTGAAGGCGACATGAGTTGTCAGTTTTGTCGTCAAGGCTAGATGGACCATGATGTATTTTCTGCAAACCATGCCGCCTCGAAATTAACTAAGTACGCAAGTAAAGACTGAACAAATACAGAGGGTGGGTGCAAAAGTAGGTATACTGTAAGTATCACATTATTATAATGCTAATTCCGCTCTCGATTAGAGTGTGTGAATACTGACGGCAAGCAGTTTTGAGTATCTGAGGGATTAAGGCTGTGCTTATTGCATGTGTATGCAATATTCATTTGTATAATAAATGCAATGAGTATTGTACGCGTTTTCTTTTTTCATAACTGTATACCTACTTTTGCACCCCCCTGTATAAGCAAATTTGGGCGTTTCACTAACAGTTTTAGGCAGTTTAATATTTTAAGGCGATGCACTAATTAACGAAAATGCGGGCCCCAGTAGCTCAATTTGAGCGTCGGATTCATGTGCTAATGGTTATGGGTTCGAATCCTGGGGTGCACTACATTAATACTCACCTTCTCACCGTCCCATCTTATTGTTGTTCTGGTGGTGTCAGTATACGATTAGATAAGTCCCCGTTCCCCCACTTTCCCTGGAATGGTTATCCCCATCGGCCATATCACATGTGGGTGTCGACGTCAAAACACCAAATCAAACGAAACACGTACATAAACAGCGCTCACATTTCACAATATAGAAAAATCTTGAAAACGACGTATTAATTTAAAAAATCTTTATTAAAACATTTACAGCTAAAAGCGTGTGGCAGATTTGAAACTTAAATAAGTCATACCCATACTTCATACATTTACATTCTGTTCTACTGGTTTATCTGTACAGTCTGCCAACCCGCCTTTGGGGCGTGCTGGCTTTGATACAAAGCATCGGCGCCCATAACCAAAACACACATCACATGCACACAAATCTGGACATGATGGCTATTGTAAAAGTGATTATCAAGTGCCGGCCATTCAGACATTTCATTCACCTCGGTAAAATAGTCGCTCGATTCGGCAATATAAGATAAAATACCTAACAATCTAGATTTAACATTTCTCCATTAGCATACTAATATAAATAATCCCCACCTTCCCTTCCCATTTCTATCTTCACAACCCAATAACTACAGCAGAGACTATCCCATCCCCAATCTCCATTTAACATTTTCCCATTATCATACAAATATTCTGCCCCCCCCCCCCCCCCCATTTCTATCTTCACAACCTAATAGCTACAGCCAAGACTATCCCATCCCTATTTAAATACCAACAACAGATAACAGAGAAAAATCTATCGTCATGCATACTAGTTTTAAAAAGTCGTTTCCAACAATGAAAAAAGCTAAGATGTAACAGCTGTCGGCATCTTAAGAACTGGTTTTCTTTTTCTTGGTGATCGCCTTGGCCCTGGGTTTTGCCGTTTTGGCTAAGGTAGTAGGGCTGCCGGCTTTCTTGGAAACTGTCTTGGACCCTGTCGAACTGGCCTGAAACAGTCACGGATTGCATTAAGCGACGGAAAGCTTTCGAATGATACGCAAATAAAATCAAGGCGAATGCTTAAAATATCAAATTTCAATACTTAATGCAGAAGATTATCAGCAAAGTAGAGCGTGTGGTATAGTAGTTCGAGCATCTACTTAAGACACAGCCTCCAGGAAACCCGGGGGTTCGAATCTCCGAGTCCAAGATTTTTCTCCCCTATTTAAATTTTAAGTGGAAGTCTACGTACTAGTCAGCTAAGTAACATACCTCTTGAGAATCACGGAGTTATCTCCCATGTAGAATTTCTCAAACTCAACAGTTTGCGCTACCCATTCAGCTAGCATAGGGGCAGCCACAAAGCATAAGTTGATATTTAAAATTCTCCCTGCTTCCCTCTTATTTCCTACATACTAGTGTTTTGGATGGTGTTATAAACAGGGTTCTGTGTGCAGCAAGTGCGCACTCAGCGCATGCTAAAATACCCCTCGGCAAGGAGGGAGCTCTCAGGAAAAACCCAATCATAAGTAAATACAAAATAATGGATGGCGATACTCTGACGGCGCGCTTTCCATAGGGTCAGCATACCCAATTTCATGTGGTAAATCTAGACAAGGTAAATCTGTCTAGACAAGGTTGCTTTTCTAACTGTTTAAAGCCCAGCTGCCGGCACTGAGCAATATCGGGACTATACCGACCACCTAAAAACAACCCTCGTATACAGCAATGTATTCGCAAACATCAAAGATATGTCCCTGGTGTTAAGGATTCTGTCCAATTCATCACCAGTTGGTTTAAAACGGTGAGAACATTATGTAACAAGACCAGACAAAGTCACGGTCAACTGGTTTTTGTCAAATGTTATTTTTGTCATCAAATGTTATTTTTGTCATAACTGGGAAGCTGGTACAATGTCATGGAAATATTAATCCTACAATGAAAAGATGGTCACGCCATATTTTATCCTGAGAAGGGTCCACGGCCTAAAGAGACTGCAATGCACTTAATGGAATCTCTTACGTGTAAGTATACATGCATAAATACATTAACATTGTGTATGCACACCACATACACAAATACAAGGAAAATATGCATATGATCGAGTGAATGGAGAACTAAGCTACGCACAAAAAGTTAAGGATCACTATGAGAAAACAGGTGCGTAATAAACTCAGTTCGATACTGTTATTTATTTCTCAGTCCAGCCAAATTATGAATTCTTGTTCAGCTGTAAGTGGGCGATGTTGTGTTAGTGCGAAAATTGCACGGGATTTTCTACTACTGAGCTTGGCCGCAAACGTAAAAGCGGAAACTTGCGAAAAAGGACCTTGTTTTGGACCGTTCTGCATGAACACATTGCACAAGCCAGATGGAAAAACCATTATGCACGTGCAAGCACTGCTGTTTATGTGTGAGATGCTGTCTCTTGCTTGGCTTTATAAGAAGACATTCCACCAGTAGTAGGTCTGATATGACAATGCCTCCACGACGAAAATTGAGCGAGTTTGAGAGGGGACGAGCTGTTGCATGGTTCCAAGATGGTGTTCCCAAGCGAGAAGTGGCCAGACGACTTCAGGTGTCCATCTCGGTCATTGTCAGACTGATTCAACGCTTCACAGCCACTGGGAGGGTCCATGAAAGACGCAGATCTGGTCGACCGGAAGAAGACAAACCCACGTGAAGATCGTCTCATTGAACGACAAGCCCTGCAGACAAGAACAGCCTCTTCCAGCATCATTCGAAGGCAGCTGAGGTGGCTACTAACATCAACATCAGCCAGCAGACCATACGGAACCGCCTTCATGGGTTTAACCTCCGTTCTCGTCGCCCAGCTGTACGGCCACGCTTAACTCCAGCCCATAGGGCAGCACGCCGCGCCTTCTGCAGACGTCACGTGAGGTGGACACGTCAGCAATGGTCCCAGGTCCTGTTCAGTGATGAATCACGCTTCACCATGAACCACAACGACGGCCGACTGAGGGTCTGGAGGCGCCCAGGGCAACGCTTTATTGACACCAGTCCAAGAAAAGGTGGCCTTTGGTGGAGGTTCTGTAATGGTCTGGGGGGCCTTCAGCCTTTTACCACAGAACACCCTTGTATCATGTACAGGGTAACCTGACTGGCCTCCGATACCGGGATGAGATCCTTCGACCGCTGGCTGTGCCTACACTGCAGCAGATGGGACCGACGGCTGTCTACCAGGATGACAACGCTCGCCCCCACAGGGCAAGGGTGGTCAATGACTTCCTGCAGCAGTCTGGAGTCAACAGAATGGAGTGGCCAGCATGCAGTCCCGATCTCAACCCGATTGAGAACCTCTGGGATGAGCTGGATCGCAAAGTGAGGAGCAACCACCCCCCCTCCCAGGGATGCCCAACACCTCTACCAGATGCTGCAGGCTGAGTGGCAGGCACTTCCATAGAGGATCTTCACCAACCTGGTCAACTCGATGAGGAGTCGCTGCGTCGAGTGCCAGAACAGCCATGGCGGTTACACGCATTACTGAACTTTTGGGAGCATCAGAATGCCCTATCTTGTGATTTCAATGACTTTGGGAAATCAAATTTCGATACGTACCCACTTTGATCAAATGTACACACCAAACGATTGCTCGAAATTGAAGGCAATTGTGTATCGTTATCACTAAAGCATGGAATTAAATGTTTGCCAAACTTCAACGCATTGGCTTTCTTATTTTGAAAGTTATGAATTTTTGTGCAAGTGATCCTTAACTTTTTGTGCATAGTGTATAAAAGTGGTCTGTGGCCGATGTAAATGGACTGTGCTTAGTGCAAGCAATCCAGCTCGATGTAAGTGGACTGTACTTAGTGCAAGCAATCCAGCTCGATGTAAATGGACTGTGCTTAGTGCAAGCAATCCAGCTCGATGTAAATGGACTGTGCTTAGTGCAAGCAATCCAGCTCAATGTAAGTGGACTGTGCTTAGTGCAAGCAATCCAGCTCAATGTAAGTGGACTGTACTTAGTGCAAGCAATCCAGCTCAATGTAAGTGGACTGTGCTTAGTGCAAGCAATCCAGCTCAATGTAAGTGGACTGTACTTAGTGCAAGGAATCCAGCTCGATGTAAGTGGACTGTACTTAGTGCAAGGAATCCAACTCGATGTAAGTGGACTGTACTTAGTGCAAGGAATCCAACTCGATGTAAGTGGACTGTACTTAGTGCAAGGAATCCAACTCGATGTAAGTGGACTGTACTTAGTGCAAGCAATCCAGCTCGATGTAAGTGGACTGTACTTAGTGCAAGGAATCCAGCTCGATGTAAGTGGACTGTACTTAGTGCAAAGGAATCCAGCTCGATTTTGGTAAACAAAGAAAATCCTAATCCAGCCAAGAGGCTGAAGGGAAACCTACCCGAAGAAAAACCTCATTTAAACGCAGCTGGGCCGTAGGTATTTCAACAGGTGAAAGCTTAAGGACACACAGCCACAAAGCCTTGACCCCCTCCCCCACCCCCCTCAAGATGGGAAGTAAAAATATGGTCAATTCCAGTAGGGTAAGACATTAAGTGTTGGAATACAAATACCGCTTGTCAGCATTCATGTAAAGCAATGCATGGACACACAGTTGTACACACAGTTGTATACATGAATTCATCCACGCAACATATACATGCACGGACAGACCTATACACTCAACACTCGCGCCCACACGTTCACATAGGTAAAAATGCATGCACGTGAAAGAATCATTTGTACTACATTCTGTTGTGGATTAGTTCTGTTATCGAGATCATGTGGCTTGCATGTTCAGTTTTATCTACGTTATGGGATTCAGAAATAGCCGGCAGAATCGGCCAAGCCAAAACAGCGTTCAAGAAGATGACAAGCATTCTTACCAACAAATGCCTATCAATTAACATCAGGAAGAGAGTTCTTGAATGTTATATAGAACCAATACTGTTATACAGATGTGAGGCGTGGACAGTCGACAAACAAAGCCAGAACAAGATTGAGGCAGCCGAGATGTGGTTTCTAAGAAGAATGTTGAGAGTTCCATGGACAGCAAAGAAAACAAACGAGACAGTCTTGATGGAGGCAGACACAAGTAGATCACTCATAAGGAAGATTAGGAAAAGACAGGCAACATTTATAGGCCATTTTATGAGGAAGGGGGATTTGGAGCACCTGGTCACAACGGGAAAGCTGGAGGGAAAAGAGCACCAGGTAGACCCAGGGAGAGAATGCTGGACGGACTTGCAGAGTGGCTGGGGATGAGGAAGGTGGGGGAGATGCTGGGGGCAACGAGAGATAGATAGATGGAAGTCCATGAATCGCCAACGCCATGCGGCAGGGCACCTGATGATGGGATTCCATGTCTTTTGTGCGATGATGCTGTTACTGTACAGAAGCCACAGATCTTTCACACACATGTTGAGTGATCTCACTAGCTTAAATGATTTAAGATAGTTTGATGTAGCGTTTTCTAAAACGTGTCAAAGACTACGTCCAGTTTCAATGTAAAGTTGAAAGCATTTACAGCAGCGAATTATACTGACGATGTTGTGGATTGGACAATTGAAATCTTTAGTGGTTTTACAATATTTGGGGCCTCTAAAAGTGGTGGAGCACACGAAAAGGCATGTCTTTAGGTTTGTTGCGTGAAATTCCTGGATAGAGTGGATGGCAGGCTTTCCGAGTCTTGAATGTACGAGCAAGTCGTGAACATTCGTTTGTATTGTAGATAATGGTGGCTAGTTCAGCTACGATGGGACAGGACTGTTGAGAGTCACAGTTGGACCAGATGATATTTTCTACACAGGCACCAAAGGGTGGTCAAGTAAACTGAGAACTGGTTGACCTACAGCACATCAAAACTAGTTACAGCTCGTTGTTGGATCCTGTACAGGATGCCCACTGCTATGAAACGAACGTCTGTAAACATAACCGGAAGTCCTGATAGCGTGGACACATGGGAAAAGACAGCTACAAACTGCTGCACCTGGTGACAGGCTGTACATACAGGCATCGCCATTGTACAAAACTATTACAGGCTGTACATACAGGCATCGCCATTGTACAGGAGAACTATTACAGGCTGTACATACAGGCATCACCATTGTACAGAACTATTACAGGCTGTACATACAGGCATCGCCATTGTACAGGAGAAAACTATTACAGGCTGTACATACAGGCATCACCATTGTACAGGAGAAAACTATTACAGGCTGTACATACAGGCATCACCATTGTACAGGAGAAAACTATTACAGGCTGTACATACAGGCATCGCCATTGTACAGGAGAAAACTTTTACAGGCTGTACATACAGGCATCGCCATTGTACAGAACTATTACAGGCTGTGCATACAGGCATCACCGTTGTACAGAACTATTACATGCTGTACATACAGGCATCACCATTGTACAAGAGAAAACCATTACAGGCTGTACATACAGGCATCGCCATTGTACAAGAGAAAACTATTACAGGCTGTACATGCAGGCATCGCCATTGTACAGGAGAAAACTTTTACAGGCTGTACATACAGGCATCACCATTGTACAGAACTATTACAGGCTGTGCATACAGGCATCACCGTTGTACAGGAGAACTATTACAGGCTGTACATACAGGCATCACCATTGTACAGAACTATTACATGCTGTACTACAGGCATCGTCATTGTACAGTAGAAAACTTACAGGCTGTACATACAGGCATCACCATTGTACAAGAGAAAACTATTACAGGCTGTACATGCAGGCATCACCATTGTACAAGAGAAAACTATTACAGGCTGTACATACAGGCATCGCCATTGTACAAGAGAAAACTATTACAGGCTGTACATGCAGGCATCGCCATTGTACAGGAGAAAACTTTTACAGGCTGTACATACAGGCATCACCATTGTACAGAACTATTACAGGCTGTGCATACAGGCATCACCATTGTACAGGAGAACTATTACAGGCTGTGCATACAGGCATCACCATTGTACAGGAGAACTATTACAGGCTGTGCATACAGGCATCACCGTTGTACAGGAGAACTATTACAGGCTGTACATGCAGGCATCGCCATTGTACAGAACAATTACAGGCTGTACATGTAGGCATCACCATTGTACAGAACTATTACAGGCTGTACATACAGGCATCGTCATTGTACAGGAGAAAACTTACAGGCTGTATATACAGGCATCACCATTATACAGGAGAATTATTACAGGCTGTACATGCAGGCATCACCATTGTACAGGAGAAAACTATTACAGGCTGTACATACAGGCATCGCCATTGTACAGGAGAAAACTATTACAGGCTGTACATGCAGGCATCGCCATTATACAGGAGAAAACTATTACAGGCTGTACATGCAGGCATCACCATTGTACAGAACTATTACAGGCTGTACATGCAGGCATAACCATTGTACAGAACTATTACAGGCTGTACATGCAGGCATCACCATTGTACAGAACTATTACAGGCTGTACATAGACATCACTATTGTACAGAACTATTACAGGCTGTACATACAGGCATCGCCATTGTATAGAACTATTACAGGCTGTACATGCAGGCATCACCATTGTACAGGAGAAAACTATTACAGGCTGTACATACAGGCATCGCCATTGTATAGAACTATTACAGGCTGTACATACAGGCATCGCCATTGTATAGAACTATTGCAGGCTGTACATACAGGCATCACCATTGTACAGGAGAAAACTTACAGGCTGTACATGCAGGCATCACCATTGTACAGGAGAAAACTATTACAGGCTGTACATAGACATTGTACAGGAGAACTATTACAGGCTGTACGTACAGGCATCACCATTGTACAGGAGAACTATTACAATCTGTACATACAGGCATCACCATTGTACAGGAGAAAACTATTACAGGCTGTTCATACAGGCACCATTGTACAGGAAAAAAACTATTACAGGCTGTTCATAC
The DNA here is from genome assembly GCA_030674185.1 of Monoplex corrugatus. Taxonomy (NCBI): domain Eukaryota; kingdom Metazoa; phylum Mollusca; class Gastropoda; order Littorinimorpha; family Ranellidae; genus Monoplex; species Monoplex corrugatus. Next base: position 169,213,168 of record CM060305.1, read on the forward strand.
AGGCATCATTGTACAGGAGAAAACTTACAGGCTGTACATACAAGCATCACCATTGTACAGGAGAAAACTATTACAGGCTGTACATGCAGGCAACGCCATTGAACAGGAGAAAACTATTACAGGCTGTACATACAGGCATCGCCATTGTACAGGAGAAAACTATTACAGGCTGTACATACAGGCATCACCATTGTACAGGAGAAAACTTACAGGCTGTACATACAGGCATCACCATTGTACAGGAGAAAACTATTACAGGCTGTACATACAGGCATCACCATTGTATAGGAGAAAACTTACAGGCTGTACATACAGGCATCACCATTGTACAGGAGAAAACTATTACAGGCTGTACATACAGGCATCACCATTGTACAGGAGAACTATTACAGGCTGTATATTCACGCATCACCATTGTACAGGAGAAAACTTACAGGCTGTACATGCAGGCATCGCCATTGTACAGAATTACAGGCTGTACATGGAGGCATCGCCATTGTACAGAACTATTACAGGCTGTACATACAGGCATCGCCATTGTACAGGAGAAAACTATTACAGGCTGTACATGCAGGCATCACCATTGTACAGTAGAAAACTATTACAGGCTGTACATACAGGCATCACCATTGTACAGGAGAAAACTATTACAGGCTGTACATACAGGCATCGCCATTGTACAGAAGAAAACTTGCAGCTATACATGCAGGCATTACCATTGTACAGGAGAAAACTATTACAGGCTGTACATGCAGGCATCGCCATTGTACAGAATTATTACAGGCTGTAAATGCAGGCATCACCATTGTACAGGAGAACTATTACAGGCTGTACGTACAGGCATCACCATTATACAGAACTATTACAGGCTGTACATGCAGGCATCACCATTATACAGGAGAACTATTACAGGCTGTACATGTAGGCATCGCCATTGTACAGGAGAAAACTGTTCTGGTCAGACAAGCCAGAACGACAGCTGTTGCAGCTATCACCCAGGCACAGCCATCAACCTTCACGTGTGTCAGACGTTCAAAGGACTGCCACTTAATCGGCTTGTTCAGCCATAGACAACGCTGTTCACCATGTTGAATTTTTGTACCATTGCACAGAAAGGGAATATTGTCTTCACCTAGTTGAGAGCTTAGCATTTGTGCACTTACTGGGGGGGGGGGGGGGGGCGGGGGGTCTGTCATGCGAGACGAGTTTATACAGAATAGCTAGTTTTGTGATTCAGACCTTTACTTTATATATATGTTCCTATTTTTGAAGTTAAGATACATACATACACATGTCATTTACATGTAACCAAGATTATTACTGCGGTACGCTGATAACAGACCAGCATAAGACTAGGTGAAACAGTCTAGGTAGGGCCTCAGGACCTGGCCAGCTCATGGGTTTGTGTGCAGGCTTAAAGGTTTGTGCCATGATCACCATACACATGACACCTGTGACGTTAGTGCATTTAGAATTCGTTCCGAGCGCGAGACATCTTGAAACTGAAACTGAAACAAAAGGATTATGGGCTGGTTGGTTCTTTTGATAGAACCGTGGCCTGTCTGAGTTCAATCCCAGCCTGCAAACATAAAAGCCTGTTGGCTGTCATTCCTAATGTGTCATTCTGGTGTTGGCTGCAACATAAAAGCCTGTTGGCTGTCATACCTAATGTTTCATTCTGGTGTTGTCTGCAACATAAAAGTCTGTTGGCTGTCATTCTTAATGTGTCATTCTGGTGTTGGCTGCTACATAAAAGCCTGTTGGCTGTCATACCTAATGTTTCATTCTGGTGTTGGCTGCAACATAAAAGTCTGTTGGCTGTCATTCCTAATGTTTCATTCTGGTGTTGGCTGCAACATAAAAGCCTGTTGGCTGTCATACCTAATGTTTCATTCTGGTGTTGGCTGCAACATAAAAGCCTGTTGGCTGTCATTCCTATTGTTTCATTCTGGTGTTGGCTGCAACATAAAAGCCTGTTGGCTGTCATACCTAATGTTTCATTCTGGTGTTGTCTGCAACATAAAAGCCTGTTGGCTGTCATTCCTAATGTTTCATTCTGGTGTTGGCTGCAACACAAAAGTCTGTTGGCTGTCATTCCTATTGTTTCATGCTGGTGTTGGCTGCAACATAAAAGTCTTGGCTGTCATTCCTAATGTTTCATTCTGGTGTTGGCTGCAACATAAAAACCTGTTGGCTGTCATTCCTATTGTTTCATTCTGGTGTTGGCTGCAACATAAGTCTTGGCTGTCATTCCTAATGTTTCATTCTGGTGTTGTCTGCAACATAAAAGCCTGTTGGCTGTCATTCCTAACGTTTCATTCTGGTGTTGGCTGCAACATAAGTCTTGGCTGTCATTCCTAATGTTTCATTCTGGTGTTGTCTGCAACATAAAAGCCTGTTGGCTGTCATTCCTAACGTTTCATTCTGGTGTTGGCTGCAACATAAAAGCCTGTTGGCTGTCATACCTAATGTTTCATTCTGGTGTTGTCTGCAACATAAAAGTCTTGGCTGTCATTCCTAACGTTTCATTCTGGTGTTGGCTGCAACATAAAAGCCTGTTGGCTGTCATTCCTAATGTTTCATTCTGGTGTTGGCTGCAACATAAAAGCCTGTTGGCTGTCATTCCTAATGTTTCATTCTGGTGTTGGCTGCAACATAAAAGCCTGTTGGCTGTCATTCCTAACGTTTCATTCTGGTGTTGGCTGCAACATAAAAGCCTGTTGGCTGTCATTGCTAATGTTTCATTCTGGTGTTGGCTGCAACTTAAAAGCCTGTTGGCTGTCATTGCTAATGTTTCATTCTAGTGTTGTCTGCAACATAAAAGCCTGTTGGCTGTCATTGCTAATGTGTCATTCTGGTGTTGTCTGCAACATAAAAGCCTGTTGGCTGTCATTGCTAATGTCATTCTGGTGTTGGCGCTTTTTGAACAAGTCTTCTGTCCATTCCAAAACATTGCCGAGTATATGGTTCCACGTAGATCCAAGTGAATCTGCCAAACAACTGCTCGCAGACATTGGTGGAGCACGTATTTTACTGTGAGAGTACGATGACCTCTTTAACACTGTATGGGTCAGTAAGTTTTAAAGGAATACAACCATAATTGTTTAAAAAAAAAAAAAAAAAAAAAAAAAAAGCCAGTAAGTTGAAAGAATATAACCATAATTGTAACAATAGAAAGCCCATTACCTTTGTCTTTTTCTTGGCGCCAGCATCCTTGGACTTGGCTTTTGCTGCCGACTTGGTCTTCTGTTTGGCGGGTGACTTAGAGGCCGACTTGGTCTTCTGTTTGGCGGGTGACTTAGAGGCCGACTTGGATCTGGGTTTCTTGACCTTTTCGCCATCGGCAGAAGCTGACGGGCTGCGTTTCTTCCCCTTCTCCTTCCTTTCTGTTGATTTGGACGATGAACGAGATCTACTGGGCTTTCTGGCCTTGGAGGAGCTGTCAGCTTTTGACCTTGAACGCTCTGCTGGGGCCTTCTTGGTCTTGGGCAGCTGTATTATATAAATCAACTTCACATTAGATCAGATCGCTTAAAAAAATCCACTTCAACAACAACAAAAAAAGATCCATGCATATACCTCGTGCAATTGAAGTCTTTATAACCCTTTGGACTCCAGCACCCTGCCGATCAGCATCCTACACTGCCAACCATGCTAGCAAAGCAGAAGCTTAACCCTTTGATTCCCTCATCCTCTCTATCAGCTTCCCACAGGAAGCTGGTGGATCAGGCGAGGGAGTGAAAGGGTTAAGATTTTGCAGTTGGTTGATAACATGCGTGCGGAGTCAAAGGATTAAGTCATTTTTACATGGCTCAGACATGGGATACCCTACATTAAACTAGCCCAAGTTAAGCAATATTTGTTCAAAAGAGGTTCATCGCACTTGGGAGAAATCCATACGTGCTCCATCCAAATCTGCCAGCAATTATCTGCCTGACCCGATAAGCCTGCACAAAGCCCTACACGTTGGCAAGATCCTGAAAATGGAATCCGCTATTTGTGAGCGAGGAGGTTTACTATGAGCTGAGTCGGCTAATCTCTTGGAGTCCTGTTCTAGTTTGGACCTCTAGCGTGACCGGGATGGCACGCAAGTCAAGTCATCTGGAATGCAAGGTGGAGAATCAGACTCGTAACAAGCTGACACTACCACACTGATGACACCTTGGCGTACGCTGCTACACAATCAGCTGAGTCTGGGTGATGTCTCGTCTGAACTCGAGTGTGTAGCCATTATGCGATAAGTGCATGGTACCGTGGTTTGTTAGAAGGCGCACGCTGGCCCGGTACCTGTCTTCAGCCTTCAATGACACGTTCAAGCGAACAGGCCGTGACTGAACTCTAGATACTGAATCTCGGGTCCACGGCTCTCCAATCCAAAAAACATACCAGCCCGGATATATACTCCTAATCATAATTTAAGGGCCACTTCTTCCTTCCTCTAATTTTAAGTTGAAATAATTGACAATGTTTAGAATTGATTCTATGTTTTATTTCATCATTTCCACACCTGTTTTGGAAAAAGAAATTAGCACAATGACCCATTAGTGAACAGCACATGCATTTAAAGGAACATCCCCCCCTTTTCAAAAAACAGAAAGTGTCAGATTTGGCCAATCTGTTTTCAATATCGCGTGTGTCCGCCCCGAGCCTGGATGCATGCTTCACAGCGCCGATGCATCGACCCCACAAGGGTACGGAGTGTGTCCTGAGGGATGGCCGCCCACTCGATCTGCAGGATGTCGACCAGCCTGGCCAGGGTGCCCGGTGGGGGGTGGTTGTCCCCGATGCGCCTCCCGAGCACATCCCAGAGGTGTTCAATTGGGTTCAGGTCAGGTGAGCACGCTGGCCAGGCCATACGGACGACTTCATGCTGCTCCAGGAAGTCGGTCACAAGGCGTGCTCGATGCGCAGGTGCATTGTCCTGGAAGATGGTGCCTTGACCAAGGTCCACAAGCGCAGGCAGTGCCACGGCCGCCAGAACCTCGTCCCGGTACCGGACCCCGTTCAGGATGCCGTCAATGGGGAGCAGGGGGGTCCGGGTACCACGGCTCATGCCACCCCATACCATCACCGACCCGCCGCCGTACCGGTTATGCTCTTGGACAGTGGCGTCAGCGAACCTCTCCCCTTGACGTCGCCACACCCGAGCCCGGCCATCGTTAAAGGTCAGGGTGAACCTGGACTCATCCGAAAACAAGACACGGGCCCACTGTTGCCTTGTCCAGGTCACGTGCTCCCTGGCCCAGGTCATGCGGCGCACTCTGTTGACCGGTGACAGCACGGGTCGGACGGCCGGTCTCCGTGACCTCAAGTTTGCCTCATGTAGCCGTCTTCTCACCGTGCTGCAGCTGATGTTAGCACCTGTTGCGTCCCTCAGCTGACCCCTCAAGGTCACCGCAGTGGATGCCCTTTCCCTCAGGACGGAGAGGGCAAGGTAGCGGTCTTGCTGTCTTGTTACTCTGGGTCGACCCGTGTGACGCCTTTCCTGGACTGCTCCAGTCTCATTGAAGCGCTCCAGCAGTCTCTGGATTGTGGAATGCGACACTTCAAGTCGTCTAGCAACTTCCCGCTGCGCTAGGCCATCAAGCAGAGCGAGGGCTCTCCCCCGCTGCTCATCCGTCATCCGTCGTCTTGCAAGCATGGTTAAAACGAACCAAGAACGGGTCCTTTTTATCCTCGTCTGCGGGCAACTTTGGATGGAGTAGTGTTCAAAAAGGGCTTGCCTTGCACGTGCAAAGCGAATTTTGTCGCTACCTTGCCTGCGTCGTCAGAGAGACCCTGCTGAAGATTCGACAATTTCGTGTGGAAATTGTCTTCCTTGGGCCGCCCATTGCAAATCGGCAAATCCCCAAACACGTGCCAAAAGGAAACTGCAATGTTGTCTGAGCTCTTATCCATTCAGTTACGGCAACGAATTGGAGAAAAAAGTAAGAGAAAATAGGTTATTTCTCCTTTCAAAAATTGACTCAAAAACGTTCCTGGCCCTTCAATAATGACGTGTAGTATAAATATTTTTCTGATGGCGTCAGTATAAGATTGTACAAGTACTCCTGTCTCCATCTCCCTGTAATGGCAGTCCTTGCTCACAGCACCTACGGTGAATGCCGACGTAAAATGTCACTCCACCACCCCATCCAACAGCCTCCTACAGTAAAAACATCGGGAATGGACTAAAAGTGGTGACTAGATATTTATTGCTTTGATCCCCGCACTATGTCCACCAGCATCCTGAATTGTCAACCATGCTTGCAAAGCCTAAACTTAACCCTCTGACTCCCCTCACCCTATCTACCAGCTTCCTGCAGGAAGTTGGACAGGGTGAGGAAGTCAGTTTTTGCAATAGGGTGCGGGAGTGAAAAGGGTTAAAATACGAAATTAGGTTTGACTGTCAAAACGTCACGAACATGTTAATGTACCTTGCGTCATGGTTTGAATTGTATCCGATTTACTCAAATAATTTAAGCTGAACGAAAAATTACGATGGATATGGTTACTAGTTTACTGAATTCCAGATGTTTTTGTTGGGTGATTGGAGTCTGAAATACCATCGATATAAATGTCATGGACAGCCTGATGTTTTGAGTTCGTTCAAGAGGGATTCACCATACTCGGACAATTCCATATGCGCTCCACCCAAATCTGCCAGCAATTCTGGGCCAAGGTCTGGAATTGAACTGATAAGGAACCTTCGACACATTAAGCCGATGTCACCGGTATGGTGTAACTGATCGAGAAGGGTGGCGAACAGACCATTGTAGCTAGCTACCAATTTCAAGCTGTTGGGAACTATTCCTTTGACAATCCGTAATGCGCCATTTATCCCCCTTATATCATGGTGAAAACTTTTCACCTAGCCTTCACCCAATCGCTAATCATGTTAATAATAATGATACCATAATACCACAATCTGTAAAATTCTATTTATGTCACCCAAGGGAGTGTGGTTGTGCGTGTGTGCGCTCGAAAAACTTGAGGCTTATAACAGTTGCACAGTCACGAATACTACATTTTCTCTTAACGCTTGCGTATTCAACCACCAACGCTGGGGTCAAATTTTGAGCCCACGAAGCAAAGTTAACCCTTAAGCTTTCTATTTTTCTCGGATCACTGTACACGTTCATTCGCGCAGTTTTGCACTCATTGTGCAGGCGATGTTGCTGCCATATCTGCACACTCCCGTCTTCAGCGAGCAAGCATCATGTGCCCTGCCGCATGGCGTTGGCGATCATGGACTTCCATCTTGTTGCCCCAAGCATCTCCTCCACCCTCCTCGTCTTCAGCCAGTCTGCAAGTCCGTCTAGCATTTTCTCCCTGGGTCTACCTGGTGCACTTTTCGCTCCAGCTTTCCCGTTTTGACCAGGTGCTCCAAATCCCCCTTCCTCATAAAATGGCCTATAAATGTTGCCTGTCTTTTCCTAATCTTCCTTATGAATGATCTACTTGTGTCTGCCTCCATCAAGACTGTCTCGTTTGTTTTCCTTGCTGTCCATGGAATTCTCAACATTCTTCTGAGAAACCACAGCGAGCAAGCATGCCGAGTGTTTTATGTTTCTGTAAGCCACCGGGCACCGAGATACACATCTAACCCGTTTGTGCATTCGAGTTCTGCGTACACACAAGGGAGTTAATTCAGGCAGTAACGGGTCTGCAGACATGCCGACCTGGGAGATAGGAAAACCTTTACAACAGGGCCCTAGCCAGGCAGTGTCGAACTTGGACTTTCTTGGTCATTGTTGTTGCTGTTAAAAGCCCAAAGCTGACTGCGTACAGCCATATCAGGACTATAACCGCTTCAAAACATACAAAACTCCCAACAGGAAAAACAGAAGTAGGCCTAGGCTACACATCAATGCATTCACGCACATAATCTAAGGATATGCCCCTGGCATTGACGGCTCCAATTTATCGCAAATGGGATTTAAAAAGCACACCTGAATACACATATAACCTTACCTAAGGACACCAAAACATAAAAAACAGGATAAATTACCTAAAATTGCTTCCGCATCTCTTTTCCCTAGAGCCAAAAATGCACTTAATACATGTACCCAATTATCAATCCCAAGAATTTAAATGTACACAAGACTATCGAACACATACAAGTGAATGGACCATTAAACGAATTAAGGCTGAAAATGATAGGAAGAAACGACAAAGCAAAGGAACAAGGCCAATACAAAGGGAGTGACAGAACAGAGGAAATTTCTAGCACAAAATTTCCAGAAGGTAGGGATACTATTTATACTGAAAGAGCCCCTGGCATCCCCAGGGGGGGGGGGGGGGGCTCGGACCTTCTGTCTGGACGTCGAATGTCTGACCCATTTGACAACCGTGCCACTCAATCGTTCTAAATCAGTCAATACCCGCATAAACAAAAGGCAGACAGTAATGATTTGTAATCTGAAGGAATCGATCTAAATGATGTAAATCGCCCAATACCCACAAAACTACAGACATTACCTGGAAGGAGCCACTGACACCACCCACACGACCCTCCTGACCCTTTCCACGCACCACAACACCAGACTTCAGGCACATCAGCAGACTGTTCTTCACTCTGCTCTTGAAATTTGGCTTGAAGGCAACATCAGGATACTTGTCTTTGATGTAAGCCTTGATCGATGACAGGCCCTGAGCTTTCTCCGACGACCTCAAGGCTTTCTTGATGAGGATTTTCATTGCAGGTGCTTGGCTTTCTGACATTTTGGAAGACGTTGGTGTGTGGAATCACGATAGACGTCTGTGTACTTTACTGACTGCTGGCAATAAATCAACTGACTGACCAAGGTTTGGGGACACCTTTCCTTCTTGTTGCCACGGACTGAGCGCTTGTCAGTGTTTCTGTTTGACCAGGTGAAACCGAAAATATCGTTGCCTAACCTGCACAGTTTCCATGGAAATCTTACACCTGTGGAGTAACTCGTGCAATTCGTGTTGTTTCCAAGTTCTCACATCGTGAGCACGTGCAGCCAGAACCAAATTGGCGATCTTAATTCAGAAGAAGTAATACACATGTTCGTACGTGTGGTTTCACTGCGTGCGTGTGCATTGCGTGCGCGAGCGTGTGTGTGAACTACACACTCTTCACCTATTCAACAAAATGTCAAGGCCATACTGACAATTTTCCTGATTTCTTTAATTAAATCCATCACATGTTTCTAAAACATGATCTTAAAAAGTAGATCACCACCCTTGCAATATCTATTCATCTTACGATTGTCGTCCACATTGTCAGGTCCCATCTGATGACGAAGGTGACCGTCTTGTCCACGTTCTACCATGGAACTTGCTGGACACTGGATTTGCAGTCGGCCTGGTCTCAAGATCCCATATTCTGAGTTAATCCCTCCCCTTGACATAAACGTTGGCTTGTCAGTTGCCTACCTTAATGTTCTGACCATAGTAGTCATGTCAGTGTTTGACTGATCCTTTTCCACACCCCGTTTCAACATCTTGTGAGCGCATAGTTTTGAGCAGACTCAAGGAGTCCGTCAGATAACGGCTGGCAGATTGGGCTAGAGTGCATATGGAATTGTTGGAGTGTAGTGAAACCCTACAAGAACACATTTCACACCAGTGTATTGAAACCCTACCAGAACACACTCCACACCAGTGTATTGAAACCTTACAATAGAACACACTCCACACCAGTGTATTGAAACCCTACTATAGAACACACTCCACACTAGTATATTGAAACCCTACTAGAACACACTCCACACTAGTGTATTGAAACCCTACTATAGAACACACTCCACACCAGTGTATTCAAACCCTACTATAGAACACACTCACACCAGTGTATTGAAACCCTACTGAACACACTCCACACCAGTGATTGAAACCCTACTAGAACACATCCACACAGTGTATTGAAACCCTACTAGAACACACTCCACACCAGTGTATTGAAACCCTACTATAGAACACACTCCACACCCGTGTATTGAAACCCTACTAGAACACACTCACATCATCGAGTATTGAAACCCTACTAGAACACACTCCACATCAGTGTATTGAAACCCTACTATAGAACACACCCACACCAGTGTATTGAAACCCTACTAGAACACACCCACACCAGTGTATTGAAACCCTACTAGAACACACTCACACCAGTGTATTGAAACCCTACTAGAACACACTCCACACCAGTGTATGAAACCCTACCAGAACACACTCCACACCAGTGTATTGAAACCCTACTAGAACACACTCCACACCAGTGTATTGAAACCTCTATAGACATCACAGTGTATATAAACCTACGAACAATCCACACCAGTGTATGAAACAACTACTAGAACACACTCCACACCAGTGTATTGAAACCCTACTGGAACACACTCCACACCAGTGTACGAGTACTAAAACCCTACTGGAACACACTCCACACCAGTGTATTGAAACCCTAACTCACCTGATGAAACCACGACACACTCCACACCAGTGTACGATAAAACCGTACTAGAACACACTCCACACCAGTGTATGAAACCCTACTGGAACATCACCAGTGTACGAGTACTAAAACCCTACTTAGAACACACTCCACACCAGTGTATGAAACCCTACTGGAACACACTCCACACCAGTGTACGAGTATAAAACCCTACTAGAACACACTCCACACCAGTGTATTGAAACCCTACTATAGAACACACTCCACACCAGTGTATTGAAACCCTATTAGAACACACTCCACACCAGTGTATTGAAAACCCTACTAGAACACACTCCACACCAGTGTATTGAAACCCTACAGAACACTACACAGTGTATGAACCTATGAACACACTCCACACCAGTGTATTGAAACCCTACTAGAACACACTCCACACCAGTGTATTGAAACCCTACTAGAACACACTCCACACCAGTGTATTGAAACCACTATAGAACACACTCCACACCGTGTATTGAAACCCTACATAGAACACACTCCACACCAGTGTATGTATAAACCCTACTAGAACACACTCCACACCAGTGTATTGAAACCCTACATAGAACACACTCCACACCAGTGTATTGAAACCCTACTAGAACACACTCCACACCAGTGTATTGAAAAACCACTACACATAGAAACCAAACACACTCCACACCAGTGTATTGAAACCCTACTAGAACACACTCCACACCAGTGTATTGAAACCCTACTAGAACACACCCACACACCAGTGTATTGAAACCCTACAAGAACACACTCCACACCAGTGTATTAAAACCCTACTAGGAACACACTCCACACAGTGTATTGAAACCCTACTATAGAACACACTCCACACCAGTGTATTGAAACCCTACAAGAACACACCCACACCAGTGTATTGAAACCCTACTATAGAACACACTCCACACCAGTGTATTCAAACCCTCTATAGAACACACCCACACCAGTGTATTGAAACCCTACTAGAACACACTCCACACCAGTGTATTGAAACCACTGACACACTCAACATTATGAAACACAGACACTCCACACCAGTGTATTGAAACCCTACTAGAACACACTCCACACCAGTGTATTGAAACCCTACTAGAACACACTCCACACCAGTGTATTGAAACCCTACTATAGAACACACTCCACACCAGTGTGACTTAAAACCCTATACTGAACACACTCCACACAGTGTATTGAAACCCTACTAGAACACACTCCACACCAGTGTATTGAAACCCTATAGAACACACTCCACACCAGTGTATTGAAACCTCTATAGAACACACTCCACACCAGTGTATTGAAACCCTACTATAAACACACTCCACACCAGTGTATTGAAACCCTACTAGAACACACTCCACACCAGTGTATTGAAACCCTACTAGAACACACTCCACCATGTATTAAAACCTACTAGAACACACTCACACAGTGTATTGAAACCCTACTATAGAACACACTCCACACCAGTGTATTGAAACCCTACTAGAACACACTCCACACCAGTGTATTGAAACCCTACTATAGAACACATCTCCACACCAGTGTATTGAAACCCTACTAGAACACACTCCACACCAGTGTATTGAAACCCTACTATAGAACACACTCCACACCAGTGTATTGAAACCCTACTAGAACACACTCCACACCAGTGTATTGAAACCCTACTATAGAACACACTCCACACCAGTGTATTGAAACCCTACTATAGAACACACTCCACACCAGTGTATTGAAACCTCTATAGAACACACTCCACACCAGTGTATTGAAACCCTACTATAGAACACACTCCACACCAGTGTATTGAAACCCTACTAGAACACACTCCACACCAGTGTATTGAAACCCTACTAGAACACACTCCACACCAGTGTATTGAAACCCTACTAGAACACACTCCACACCAGTGTATTGAAACCCTACTATAGAACACACTCCACACCAGTGTATTGAAAACCCTACTATAGAACACACTCCACACCAGTGTATTGAAACCCTACTATGAACACACTCCACACCAGTGTATTGAAACCCTACTTAGAACACACTCCACACCAGTGTATTGAAACCTACTATAGAACACACTCCACACCAGTGTATTAAACTACCTACTAGAACACACTCCACACCAGTGTATTGAAACCCTACTATAGAACACACTCCACACCAGTGTATTGAAACCCTACTATAGAACACACTCCACACCAGTGTATTGAAACCCTACTATAGAACACACTCCACACCAGTGTATTGAAACCCTACTAGAACACACTCCACATCGGTGAATTGAAACCCTACTATAGAACACACTCCACACCAGTGCATTGAAACACTACTATAGAACCACACACACACACCCAGTGTACTGAAACCCTACTAGAACACACTCCACACCAGTGTATTAAAACCCTACTAGAACACACTCAAACACCAGTGTATTGAAACCCTACTAGAACACACACTCCACACCAGTGTACTGAAACCCTACCAGAAACACACTCCACACCACAGTGTATTGAAACCCACTTAATACTCACACTCCACACTAGTGTATTGAAACCCTACTAGAACACACCAGTGTACGAGTACTAAAACCCTACTGGGAAAACACTCCACACCGTGTACGAGTACTAAAATCCTACTAGAACACACTCCACACCAGTGTATTGAAACCCTACTATAGAACACACTCCACACCAGTGTACGAGTACTAAAACCCTACTGGAAACACAACTCCACACCAGTGTACGAGTACTAAAACACTACTGGAACACACTCCACACCAGTGTATTGAAACCCTACTGGAACACACTCCACACCAGTGTACGAGTATTAAAACCGTACTAGAACACACTCCACACCAGTGTATTGAAACCCTACTGGAACACACTCCACACCAGTGTACGAGTACTAAAACCCTATTAGAACACACGACACACCAGGTGTACGAGTACTATAACCCTACTAGAACACACTCCACACCAGTGTACGAGTACTAAAACCCTACTAGAACACACTCCTCACCAGAGTATTGAAACCCTACTATAGAACACACTCCACACCAGTGTATTGAAACCCTACTAGAACACACTCCACACCAGTGTATTGAAACCCTACTAGAACACACTCCACACAAGTGTATTGAAACCCTACAAGAACACACTCCACACCAGTGTATTGAAACCCTTCTATAGAACACACTCCACACCAGTGTATTGAAACCCTACTAGAACACACTCCACACCAGTGTATTGAAACCCTACAATAGAACACACTCCACACCAGTGTATTGAAACCCTACAATAGAACACACTCCACACCAGTGTGCGAGTACTAAAACACTACAATAGAACACACTCCACACCAGTGTACGATACTAAAACCCTACTGGAACACACTCCCACACCAGGTATTGAAACCCTACTATAGAACACACTCCACACCAGTGTATTGAAACCCTACTAGAGCACACTCCACACCAATGTATTGAAACCCTACAAGAACACACCCCACACCAGTGTATTAAACCCTACTATGGAACAGACTCCACAACAGTGTATTCAAACCTAACTATAGAACACACTCCACACCAGTGTATTGAAAACCCTAGAAGAACACACCCCACACCAGTGTATTGAAACCCTACTATAGAACACACTCCACACCAGTGTATTCAAACCCTACTATAGAACACACCCCACACCAGTGTATTGAAACCCTACTAGAACACACTCCACACCAGTGGATTGAAACCCTACTAGAACACATTCCACACCAGTGTATTGAAACCCTAATATAGAACACACTCCCACACCAGTGTATTGAAACCCTACTATAGAACACACTCCACACCAGTGTATTGAAACCCTACTAGAACACACTCCACACCAGTGTATTGAAACTCAACCAGAACACACTCCACACCAGTGTATTGAAACCCTACTAGAACACACTCCACACCAGGGTATTGAAACCTACTGGAACACACTCCACACCAGTGTATTGAAACCCTACTGGAACACACTCCACACCAGTGTACGAGTACTAAAATCCTACTGGAACACACTCCACATCAGTGTATTAAAACCCTACTATAGAACACACTCCACACCAGTGTATTGAAACCCTACTAGAACACACTCCACACCAGTGTATTGAAACCCTGCTATAGAACACACTTCACACCAGTGTATTGAAACCCAACTATACAACACACTCCACACCAGTGTATTGAAACCCTACTAGAACACACTCCACACCAGTATATTGAAACCCTACTATAGAACACACTCCATACCAATGTATTAAAACCCTACTATAGAACACACTCCACACCAGTGTATTGAAACCCTACTATAGAACACACTCCACACCAATGTATTGAAACCCTACTAGAACACACTTCACACCAGTGCATTGAAACCCCACTATAGAACACATTCCACACCAGTGTATTGAAACCCTACTAGAACACACTCCACACCAGTGTATTGAAACCCTACTATAGAACACACTCCACACCAGTGTATTGAAACCCTACTAGAACACACTCCACACCAGTGTATTGAAACCCTACTATAGAACACACTCCACACCAGTGTATTAAAACCCTACTATAGAACACACTCCACACCAGTGTATTGAAACACTACTATAGAACACACTCCACACCAGTGTATTGAAACCCTGCTATAGAACACACTCCACACCAGTATATTGAAAACCTACTAGAACACACTCCACACCAGTGTATTGAAACCCTACTAGAACACACTCCACACCAGTGTATTGAAACCCTACTATAGAACACACTCCAAACCAGTGTATTGAAACACTACTATAGAACATACTCCACATCAGTGTATTGAAACCCTGCTATAGAACACACTCCACACCAGTATATTGAAACCCTACTAGAACACACTCCACACCAGTGTATTGAAACCCCACTATAGAACACACAACACACCAGTGTATTGAAACCCTACTATAGAACACATTCCACACCAGTGTATTAAAACCCTACTATAGAACACACTCCACACCAGTGTATTGAAACCCCACTATAGAACACACTCCACACCAGTGTATTGAAACCCTACTATAGAACACACTCCACACCAATGTATTGAAACCCTACAAGAACACACCCCACACCAGTGTATTAAAACCCTACTATAGAACAGACTCCACACCAGTGTATTCAAACCTAACTATAGAACACACTCCACACCAGTGTATTGAAACCCTACAAGAACACACCCCACACCAGTGTATTGAAACCCTACTATAGAACACACTCCACACCAGTGTATTCAAACCCTACTATAGAACACACCCCACACCAGTGTATTGAAACCCTACTAGAACACACTCCACACCAGTGGATTGAAACCCTACTAGAACACATTCCACACCAGTGTATTGAAACCCTACTATAGAACACACTCCACACCAGTGTATTGAAACCCTACTATAGAACACACTGCACATCAGTATATTGAAACCCTACTAGAACCCACTCCACATCGGTGAATTGAAACCCTACTATAGAACACACTCCACACCAGTGCATTGAAACCCTACTATAGAACACACTCCACACCAGTGTACTGAAACCCTACTAGAACACACTCCACACCAGTGTATTAAAACCCTACTAGAACACACTCCACACCAGTGTATTGAAACCCTACTAGAACACACTCCACACCAGTGTACTGAAACCCTACCAGAACACACTCCACACCAGTGTATTGAAACCCTACTGTAACACACTCCACACTAGTGTATTGAAACCCTACTAGAACACACCAGTGTACGAGTACTAAAACCCTACGGGAACACACTCCACACCGTGTACGAGTACTAAAATCCTACTAGAACACACTCCACACCAGTGTATTGAAACCCTACTATAGAACACACTCCACACCAGTGTACGAGTACTAAAACCCTACTGGAACACACTCCACACCAGTGTACGAGTACTAAAACACTACTGGAACACACTCCACACCAGTGTATTGAAACCCTACTGGAACACACTCCACACCAGTGTACGAGTATTAAAACCGTACTAGAACACACTCCACACCAGTGTATTGAAACCCTACTGGAACACACTCCACACCAGTGTACGAGTACTAAAACCCTATTAGAACACACGACACACCAGTGTACGAGTACTAAAACCCTACTAGAACACACTCCACACCAGTGTACGAGTACTAAAACCCTACTAGAACACACTCCTCACCAGAGTATTGAAACCCTACTATAGAACACACTCCACACCAGTGTATTGAAACCCTACTAGAACACACTCCACACCAGTGTATTGAAACCCTACTAGAACACACTCCACACAAGTGTATTGAAACCCTACAAGAACACACTCCACACCAGTGTATTGAAACCCTTCTATAGAACACACTCCACACCAGTGTATTGAAACCCTACTAGAACAAACTCCACACCAGTGTATTGAAACCCTACAATAGAACACACTCCACACCAGTGTATTGAAACCCTACTAGAACACACTCCACACCAGTGTATTGAAACTCTACTATAGAACACACTCCCCCCAGTGTATTAAAACCCTACTAGAACACACTCCACACCAGTGTATTGAAACCCCACTATAGAACACACTCCACACCAGTGTATTGAAACTCTGCTATAGAACACACTCCACACCAGTGTATTGAAACCATACTAGAACACACTCCACACCAGTGTATTGAAACCCTACTATAGAACACACTCCACACCAGTGTATTGAAACCCTACTAGAACACACTTCACACCAGTGTATTGAAACCCTACCAGAACACACTCCACACCAGTGTACTAAAACCTTACTATAGAACACACTCCACACCAGTGTATTGAAACCCTACTAGAACACACACCACACCAATGTATTGAAACCCTGCTAGAACACACTCCACACCAGTGTATTGAAACCCTACCAGAACACACTGCACACCAGTGTATTGAAACCTTACTATAGAACACACTCCACACCAGTGTATTGAAACCCTACTATAGAACACACTCGACACTAGTGTATTGAAACACTACTAGAACACACTCCACACTAGTGTATTGAAACCCTACTATAGAACACACTTCACACCAGTGTATTGAAACCCTACTATAGAACACACTCCACACCAGTGTATTGAAACCCTACTATAGAACACACTCCACACTAGTGTATTGAAACCCTACTATAGAACACACTAGACACCAGTGTATTGAAACCCTACTATAGAACACACTCCACACCAGTGTATTGAAACCCTACTAGAACACACTCCACACCAGTGTATTGAAACCCTACTAGAACACACTCCACACTAGTGTATTGAAACCCTACTATAGAACACACTCCACACCCCAGTATATTGAAACCCTACTAGAACACACTCCACACCAGTGTATTGAAACCCTACTATAGAACACACCACTCAACACCAGTGTATTGAAACCCTACTAGAACACACTCCACACTAGTGTATTGAAACCCTACTAGAACACACTCCACACCAGTGTACTGAAACCCTACCAGAACACACTCCACACCAGTGTATTGAAACCCTACTATAACACTCCACACTAGTGTATTGAAACCCTACTAGAACACACCAGTGTACGAGTACTAAAACCCTACTGGAACACACTCCACACCAGTGTACGAGTACTAAAACCCTACTAGAACACACTCCACACCAGTGTATTGAAACCCTACTGGAACACACTCCACACCAGTGTACGAGTACTAAAACCCTACTGTAACACACTCCACACCAGTGTACGAGTACTAAAACCCTACTGGAACACACTGCACACCAGTGTACGAGTACTAAAACCCTACTAGAACACACTCCACACCAGTGTACGAGTACTAAAACCCTACTAGAATACACTCCACACCAGTGTATTGAAACCCTACTGGAACACACTCCACACCTGTGTACGAGTACTAAAACCCTACTAGAACACACTCCACACCAGTGTACGAGTACTAAAACCCTACTGGAACACACTCCACACCAGTGTATTGAAACCCTACTGGAACACACTCCACACCAGTGTACGAATACTAAAACCCTACTAGAACACACTCCACACCAGTGTACTAGTACTAAAACCCTACTAGAACACACTCCACACCAGAGTATTGAAACCCTACTATAGAACACACTCCACACCAGTGTATTGAAACCCTACTAGAACACACTCCACACCAGTGTATTGAAACCCTACTAGAACACACTCCACACCAGTGTATTGAAACCCTACAAGAACACTCTCCACACCAGTGTATTGAAACCCTTCTATAGAACACACTCCACACCAGTGTATTGAAATCCTACTAGAACACACTCCACACCAGAGTATTGAAACCCTACTATAGAACACACTCCACACCAGTGTATTGAAACCCTACTATAGAACACACTCCACATAAGTGTACGAGTAGTAAAACCCTACTGGAACACACTCCACACCAGAGTATTGAAACCCTACTATAGAACACACTCCACACCAGTGGATTGAAACCCTACTACAGCACACTCCACACCAGTGTATTGAAACCCTACTAGAACACACTCCACACCAGTGTATTGAAACCCTACAAGAACACACTCCACACCAGTGTATTGAAACCCTTCTATAGAACACACTCCATACCAGTGCATTGAAACCCTACTAGAACACACTCCACACCAGTGTATTGAAACCCTACTATAGAACACACTCCTCACCAGTGTATTGAAACCCTACTAGAACACACTCCACACCAGTGTATTGAAACCCTACTATAACACACCCCACACCAGAGTATTGAAACCCTACCAGAGCACACTCCACACCAGTGTATTAAAACCCTACTAGAACACACTCCCACCAGTGTATTGAAACCCTACTATAGAACACATTCCACACCAGTGTATTGAAACCCTACTATAGAACACACTCCACACCAGTGTATTGAAACCCTACTAGAACACACTCCACACCAGTGTATTGAAACCCTACTATAGAACACTCTCCACACCAGTGTATTGAAACCCTACTATAGAACACACTCCACACCAGTGTATTGAAACCCTACTATAGAACACACTCCACACCAGTGTATTGAAACCCTACTATAGAACACACTCCACACCAGTGTATTGAAACCCTGCTTTAGAACACACTCTACACCAGTGTATTGAAACCCTACTATAGAACACACTCCATACCAGTGTATTGAAACCCTACTAGAACACTCTCCACACCAGTGTACGAATATTGAAACCCTACTAGAACACACTCCACACCAGTGTATTGAAACCCTACTGGAACATACTCCACACCAGTGTATTGAAACCCTACTAGAACACACTCCACACCAGTGTATTGAAACCCTACTGGAACACACTCCACACCAGTGTATTGAAACCCTACTGGAACATACGCCACACCAGTGTAGGAGTACTAAAACTCTACTAGAACACATTCCACACCAGTGTACGAGTATTGAAACCCTACTAGAACACACTCCACACCAGTGTACGAGTACTAAAACCCTACTAGAACACACTCCACACCAGTGTACGAGTATTGAAACCCTACTAGAACACACCCCACACCTGTGTACGAGTACTAAAACCCTACTGGAACACACCCCAAACCCCCAAACCAGCAGTTAGCTATACTTGTTTTCTGTGTACACGTGCATAACTGTGAAAAATCGTTTTTTCTGTCTTTTGCTGTCTACACTGCACCTGGAAATGAAAATGGTTGTTTTTTTTTTCTCTTCGTTTTTTTTTTTTCTCCTTCTCTTCGTTTTTTTTTTTTTCTTTCTCTTCGTTTTTTTTTTTTTTCTCTTCGTTTTTTTTTTTTCTCTTCTCTTCGTTTTGTTTTTTTCTCTTCGTTTTTTTTTTTTTTTTCTCTTCGTTTTTTTTTTTTTTTTCTCTTCGGTTTTTTTTTTTCTTTTTTCTTTTTTTTTTTTTTCTTTCTCTTCGTTTTTTTTTTTCTCTTCGTTTTTTTTTTCTTCGTTTTTTTTTTTTTTCTGCGTTTTTTTTTTTTTTCTCTTCGTTTTTTTTTTTTCTCTTCGTTTTTTTTTTTTCTCTCTGTTTTTTTTTTTTTTCTCTGCGTTTTTTTTTTTTCTCTTCGTTTTTTTTTTTTTCTCTTCGTTTTTTTTTTTTCTCTTCGTTTTTTTTTTTTCTCTCTTCGTTTTTTTGTTTTTCTCTTCGTTTTTTTGTTTTTTTTTCTCTTTCTCTTCGTTTTTTTTTTTTTGACAGGAAAGCTGGAGGGAAAAAGAACACCAGGAGAAAATTTTGGAAGGACTTGCAGGGTGGCTGAGGACAGAGAGGATGGAAGATGTGCTTGCAGCGACATGGGATAGATGCATATAGAGAACCATGGTCGCCAACGCCATGCGGCAGGGCACTTGATGATGATGAGGAGGATTTTTTTTTTAACCATCTGCCATAGAGGATCGCACATCTCTTTCCTCTCGTTGGCGTCACACCTGGAGACCAGCTCTCAAGACAAAGTTGTTGTCGTCTTACAAAGCAACCTCAGGCCGCGGCTTTTTCCTCAAGGGCAGCCAGTCACATTTCGCTCGGTCTCAGCAGCCGGTCACATCTCTTCCTCAGCGCCGGCAAATTCATCCATCAGACGCACGGCACATCCACTTCTCAGCAGCGGTCGCATCTTTCTCCTCAACAGCCGGCCCATATCCACTCCTTCCTCACATTGGCGGCCACAATCTCCTCCCTCAGCAGCGGCCAATTGTTGCGTCCCTCAGCAGCCGGTCACATCCTCTTCCCTCAGCAGCCGGTCACATCTCCTCCCTCAGCAGCCGGTCACATCTCTTCCTCCCATCCTCAGCAGCCGGTCACATCTCTTCCCTCAGCAGCCGGCCACATCTCTCCCTCAGCAGCCGGCCACATCTCTCCCTCAGCAGCCACCGGTCACATCTCCCTCAGCAGCCGGTCACATCTCTCCCTCAGCAGCCAGAAACATCTCCTCCCTCAGCAGCCGGTCACATCTCCTCCTCAGCAGCCAGTCACA
>CM060305.1:169252494-169269994 GCA_030674185.1 Monoplex corrugatus
TATGGACAGAAATTGAGATAGAGTCTAAATGACCAATGCTGTCAACTGTCGTCCCTGGTAAATGGCCCATTTATCGCTTTGACAACCTTTGTAAAACGCCCAATCATCTTTATGATATCCTCTGTAAACCGCCCAATCATCCCAATGATAACAAAATCCAGACTTATCGGTACAATCTGTGTATCTATGCTGACCTCACAGTACCAGACTTATCGGTACAATCTGTGTATCTATGCTGACCTCACAGTACCAGACTTATCGGTACAATCTGTGTATCTATGCTGACCTCACAGTACCAGACTTATCGGTACAATCTGTGTATCTATGCTGACCTCACAGTACCAGACTTATCGGTACAATCTGTGTATCTATGCTGACCTCACAGTACCAGACCTAGACTGTAAACAAAACCCTTGAGACTGAGAAAGATCGCAACTTCTGAGATGAGATTTCTCAGAAACGCAGAAGGTAAAACTAGAATTGACGTAGTTGGAAATAATGAGATCTGAGGGATGGATGGAACAACACTAGCAGACAAGACCAGAGGAGGCACGGTTAGAAATAATGAGATCTGAGGGATGGATGGGACAACACTAGCAGGCAAGACCAGAGGAGGCACGGTTAGAAATAATGAGATCTGAGGGATGGATGGAACAACACTAGCAGACAAAACCAGAGGAGGCACGGTTAGAAATAATGAGATCTGAGGGATGGATGGAACAACACTAGCAGGCAAGACCAGAGGAGGCACGGTTAGAATAATGAGATTTTGTGAGTTGGATGGAACAACACTAGCAGACAAGACCAGAGGAGGCACGGTTAGAAATAATAAGATCTGAGAGGTGGATGGAACAACACTAGCAGGCAAGACCAGAGGAGGCACGGTTAGAAATAATGAGATCTGAGGGATGGATGGAACAACACTAGCAGGCAAGACAAGGAGGCACGGTTAGAAATAATGAGATTTGTGAGTTGGATGGAACAACACTAGCAGGCAAGACCAGAGGAGGCACGGTTAGAAATAATGAGATCTGAGGGATGGATGGGACAACACTAGCAGACAAAACCAGAGGAGGCACGGTTAGAAATAATGAGATCTGAGGGATGAATGGAACAACACTAGCAGGCAAGACCAGAGGAGGCACGGTTAGAAATAATGAGATCTGAGGGATGGATGGAACAACACTAGCAGACAAACCAGAGGAGGCACGGTTAGAAATAATGAGATCTGAGGGATGGATGGAAGTACACTTGTTAACCATTTCACAACAGCATACCAAACCCATGAGCTGGCCAGAAACTGAAGCCCTACCTAGACTGTGTTTTACTTAGTCTATATTTCATACTGATATTTTATCAGCCTACCACTGGAATAATCTTGGTTACATGTAAATGACATGTGTATGTGTGTATCCTACCTTCAAAAAAGAAACACACACACACACACACACAGATACATATATATATACATATATATCTATATATCTATCTCTCTCTCTCTCTCTCTCTATATATATATATATAATATATAAAGTAAATGAATAAATAATTAAAGGTCTGAAATCCAATACAATTAGCTATTCTGTATAAACTCATCTCACATGACAGACCCCCCCCCCCCCCTTCAATACAGGGACAGCACATTGCACCACCCATAGATGGAGTGTCAGACACATTTCACATCCTACAGTATGGCACTGTACCACGATTCCCGTCTATTGGCAAACTGCTTTCTTCATCTCCACCATGGAACCCGGTACAAGCGGATGAAAAAAGAAAGTATTGTTAGTAAAGATGAGTACAGTTTGATTGCTGCATAACTTTTTATTTCATATACACTCGAGACAAATTCTACGTAACTGGAGCTGATCTAACATGCACCAACAAGTACCACGTGCGTGCGGAACGTCTGGTATGTGCGTGTAATTTGCCCGGGGGGCGGATTTAACGTAAGACACTCTGGCGTGATACACCTGTAGCTGCAAGCACTGAGCCTGCCTGCCTGCCTGCTTGCTGAAATCTTGGTCACTGTCTCAAAACGAGGGCTGGGGCCCCATACAGATGGAGCCGAGCGTAGGTCTGCAAAGTGTGTCGAAGAAATAATAAATTCTCGACTCAAAAGGCCGACTTCTCTGACGTCATACCTGAAAAACGGGAAAGGGGGGAAAAAGACAGACAAGACCGGAGCCAATCCGAACAGTGGGGGGATGGGGAAGTAGTGTGACGACTGCCCAGGACACACGGCGGTCAACTGACGCCCCGCCTGCCAAATGACCTCAGACGACCTGACGAAAACAGCAGTATGCAGAAACGAGGACACGTTGATCTTGACTGGCACGCGACACATGAAAGAAGGGGGGTGGGGGTGGGGGTGGGAGAGGGGGTAAGGGGAGGAGAAAGAGGATTGGGGGAGAAATTAACCGGTGGAGACAGAGAGTCCATATTTAAATAATAAAAAAAAAAACCCCACCTAACACGCTATCTAGCACATCAACCCGTCACTGACATATGTGTCAAATTCAGCATTGACAGCGAATCGAATTTAATTCGATAATCAGCAGACACCAATACAGTAATGGGGTGGGGTGGGTGGGGGTGAGGGGGCGGTATTTTATCTGTCTCGAGGTGATGTGAAGCCTTTCCAGATGGATTAGAATTTAGGCGGACAAAACTCACCCTGGATCCGGCGCTTGATGTATGTTAGTCTAGCAATGAAGGCGGGGCAAAAAATGTATGTTGGGATGGGGGTGGAGGCGGGGAAAAGTGTGTTTGGGGTGGGGGTGAAGGCGGAGCAAATTGTATTCGAGGTGGTATGAAGGTGGACGGAGGCGGGGCAGACTGACCTAGATCCGAACCAATCTGTGTCTGGCGGAAATAATCTATACAACAAGCTAATTTCAAGTACCGACGTACTTATGAAGATATAACGAATTGACACAAGAGAACAAACAAAATTGAAAATGAAGTGCTAAATATTCAATTATTTAATTACTGTTAAAACCCACCATTTTTCACAGTACTGCACAAAGTAGCAAACGAAGAGTGATGAAATATGAAAATAAAAGACAAACATGTACGTCAGGTCCCGCGCGAATAAGAATGTGAATAAAACTACGCTTTTCAGCGAAGAATAAATTCGTAATATTATGTCAGGCGCCTGTGGTTGTACTTCGCCCGAGCTTTGGCGAGAAATGTGTGTCATTGTATCAGTGTGTCAGAATCCATGCGACTGTCAGCTATACCAAGCAAATTAAAATGGTTTACACGATGTGTAACTTGCGTGAAGGCAAGTGTTTCGATGTGATAGTGTTTGGATGCTAGTGAAAAGCGCGGGGGCCGACACCTAACAGGGCCGTCCTGCCATTTTGCTAAGCGAATGCTGGGAAATACTTAGCCACGGGTCCGGAGGCGAAGTGGGTCATAGTGAGATGGAAGAAAGTCGGTCATCTGCGGGAGAAGCGCACGACTGTGTCCCGCACTGTAAGTACCGTCATCACCACTGATCGTAAGGCCTACTTTCTCGCGTGTCTTTCATTTGGCTTTTCGTGTTGTGTATGTGCTGAAGGAAGTGTGTTGTTGAGTTTCTTCGATTTTGTCTTTTTTTATTCAATACCCAATTTGACACGCTGCGCACATTTCTCTTGTTCGACTAACTGGGTCACTGGCGGTATACATTTATTATGTGAAATCTTTCACACCATATTGGAAAAAAAATAGTATTGATCACATCGAAATGTGCAAGTTTATTTGTGGGATTATTCGCATGGGAACGCTAAGCCAGTAAGCAGCGTTAGTGAGTGAGAAGCGTTTGGCCCATGGTGTCGGAAAGGAGGTATGTCTGGGAAATACAGGTCACACGACAAAAACTAGGTCATGGTGGTGAGTCAAGGTGGAGTGTGTCACGAAGATTGTCTTGGTAGTTTGACGTCTGCAACGCCTGCACCACCCGGAATTCACTGCATGTAGCAGCAACAGGATCGGGAAAGGTATGGGAATCCTGCTGTTTTGCTCTCATGTGATGGGAAGTGTGGTTATCGTCATTATTTATGCTGCTATGCGGTTCCGCGTGTGCATGGGGCTGCGGCTGGAATGTCAGCACAAAACTAGGCAACTTCGAGACGCGTCTGTCTCGGTTCGAGTGTGTAACAGGCCGTTTGAACAGAATCGCCGTTTATACTGAGGTGTGTTGGTGACGACCGCAACACTGGACAGTGCCATCATGCGTTGATTGACGTGAAAAATGTGGATTATCGGATGTAACGGTGCCCTCAGAGGTTCGGTTCAGGAGGTCAGTGTGACACTTATTGACCAATGAATGCGCGCGGCGTCGTGTTCTCTGTTACAGTTCGATCAGGATTTTGTTGCGTAGGCAGGGAAGTTTGCATTACAACCTAATTCGCTCCGCACTCCAGCAGCCGGGACGAACAGGGACAAGGAATATTGTAGAAATCCGATCGATTTTACATCTAGTTGCTCTGCTCGAAGCATAGACTCGCTGACGTGTTTAATTCGTACGATTGCACAAACGAATTTTTTTTAATTGTGGCTCTGTTGGCACATTCATGTTTTAATCAATTCTATAATTCTGTTAATGCAAACATGCGTTGTTTTATCATAAACGTGGACCATACCAAGATACGAAGGAATTTATTCGTAAAATATGTCAGACATTCGGTTGGGAATGGACGTTTGTTGCTACGGTAACACACCTTCAAGCCATATATATACGAGCAGTATAAATTTGTTTTTGAACAAGTTATTCGACCATCAAAACGATTAATACAGTATTAGCATATGTTCTCATAAAAAATACATGTGTGTTAATGGCAGAAGGTCATTTTCGCCATGGTCTTTTGGACAAGTTTTCATAGCACACTTTAAATCCTCTGTCTGGGTCACCTTGATCTAATGTAGGATTCTAAGTAAGAAATGGGAATGATGCTCTACTTTGGTCATACATTCATCATATCATGTCTTTGATTTACGTTTTAATTATTAAAAAAAAAAAAACACAACACACACACACACACCACACACACACACACACACACACACACAACATCACACACACACACACACACACACACACGCACACACACACAAAACACACCACCAACACACACAACACGAAAGAGACAGGAAAGACGAAAAAACTATGTGCATAATATCTATTAGTTGATTTTGTCAAGCATATGCGCACAGCTGTATCGCACACAAACACACACACACACACACATACACGCACGCACGCATGCACGCGCATGTACACCTGCTGCATGCATGTGCGCACACACACTCACACATGCATTAAGTACGCTTGTGCACAGAATGACGGAATTTATAATGAAGACATCACAACTTCAACAAGGTCTATTAATGCATAAATTGTTTACACAGTCGTCCTTGAGCGTAAATAATCAGCTCTACTTGCATTGTGAACAGTGGTATTTGAGAGCAAATGCCAGCACCAACAACAAGATCCAAAAAGACGATTCTTTGTGTTGGTATTGTACACATGTACATGATGAGCCGCTGATTGACTATTCAAATATATGTTATGCGCATGAGCTTGGTAATAAGAAGAAGATATTGTATTTAAATCAGTTTTCAGTCATGTTAATTATTAGACTAAAAGTTCGTGTAATGTTATGGAATAATGTTTTCCAAGAAAAAAACAATAACACATAACCATGCACACAGAGACATAAGGACACACAGACACACACACACACACACAACAAGCACATCATTATTAAAATTTACGTCAGGTTAACACAAAAGTTGTACTGAAGTACACACACACACACACACACACACACACACACCACACACACACACACCACACAACACAAAAGAAAGAGTGACAGACGAAAACGAAAGAGAAAGAGAGTTGTAACCAAAACCAACAAGAACAGAAAAAAAAAAAACAGATGGAGAAATCGAATGTGGGACACATCGAAATATTTTATTCTCAAACTATGCGAACATCACGTGCAACAACAGCAGCAGCAGCAGCAGCAACAACAACGACAACAACAACAAAGAAACATCAAAACCCAGAAATCAAACGATGTACAAATGAAATCCATCTTATTGTAAAACCGACCTCTCCTCTGTCCACTGTGAAAACATACGTATGTATTCTTTATGTGCATGTAAATGTCGGCGTACGTACACGCACACATCTCTGCCCCCCTTCCTCTTCCCCCTTCTTCATTCTCCCCCTTCCACCCCTCTCTCTGTCTCTTTCGATGACGTGCGATAGACATTTGGAGTTCGCTTTTTTAATTTGCATCTGTTTCAACCTCAGTCTGAGGCTGTGTATCTGCCCTTTCTCTGTAAACCGCCCCCCCCCCCTCTCTCTCTCTCTCTCTGTCTCCTTGCCCGCTTTTTGTTTGTTTGTTTGTTTTTGCTTCATGTACTAAATAGAATAATGACATTAAAATAAATAAATAAACGAATATAGTGAAAAGGGTAAAAGTCTTGTATAAAAAAAGGATTTTTGTATTTTCGTTTTTGCATTGGTTTAGTGCTTGGGTAGGCCAACTAGAGTCTATTCGACTTGGACTATAATTATGTTTTGTTTTCTTTCGTGTATTGATTTGGATTCTCTACAAATGAATTTGTGTTCCAGGTTTACTGAGTCAATATGCCGTCTAGTCAGTCTATTAACTGTTGGCTCATTTATTCATTGGTTGTTTGTTCGTTTTGCTTGCTTATTCCATGTGTCTGTCCACTTACTCATTGAGTCTCTCTCTCTGTATTTTATGTACGTATCTGTATACATGTCGCGCGCGCGCGTATATATGTGTGTGTGCGTGTGCGTGCGTGCGTGTGTGTGTATGTATGTGTATGTGTGTGTGTGTGTGTGTGTGTGTGTGTGTGAGAGAGAGAGAGAGAGAGAGAGAGAGAGAGAGAGAGAGAGAGAGAGAGCAGAACTATTATATTTTGTCTGTAGCGTGGGAAAATAAGATTTATTTAGTCGTTCCTTCGTTCTCTCAAAACCTCTGTCTATCACGTTACCTCTCAGTCACTGTATGTTTGTGCGTATGAGTTTGAGAGCGAGAGAAAGAGAAAGAGACGGGGGAGGGGGGAGGGGAGAGGAGGGCTCTATTACGTAAGTCTCTGGGGGTGCCTGCGATTGTGTGTAGGCCTATGTAGGGAGGAGAGAGAGAGAGAGAGAGCTTTTGTCTATCACTCAAGTGCATGTGTGTGTGTATATACATGCGTGGGTGCGAGCGTGTGTGTGTGAGCAGGGGTGGGGTGGGGGGTTTGATCACAAGTATAATTATGTGCCTCGATGTGTGTACGTGTGTGAAGCTTTGTCTGTGACTTAAATGTGTGAATATGTGTCGGAGAGAGCCTCCATGACATTCGCGCGCGTTTGTTTATATGTGTGTGTGTTCGTTCGTTCTTTAATTTAACGTCTTTTCACTATAAGTGATATTAGACGGAATTGGTGTGTGTGTGTGGTGTGTGTGTGTGTGTGTGTGTGGTGTGTGTGTGTGTGTGTGTGTGTGTGTGTTGTGTGGGAGGGGTAGAGAGAGAAGGGGGGGACTTGTTAGATCGTCGCTTGTGGTGTGTGTGTGTGAGAGAGAGAGAGAGAAAAAGAGAGAGAGAGACTTCTTGTCTAGATCGCTCGCTTTGTGGTGTGTGTGTGTGTGAGAGAGAGAGAGAGAAAAAGAGAGAGAGAGACTTCTTGTCTAGATCGCTCGCTTTGTGGTGTGTGCGTCAGTGTGTACCCTGATAAAATGAACAAGGATGAGAGGGGGGTGGGGGGGGGGAAATAAAAAAATAAAAAGGAAGGGCCGGGCTAAAGTGGATGTCGGATGACCCAGACAGACAAGCAGTAGTAATGTGTGCTGTGAACATTGATCTTCGCAACGATGGGACAAGTTCTTTTCTCAACTTTTGGCCAGTTTTTCTCTTCGATCTTTTGGCCAGACTTCTTTGATATTTGGTTCGATCATTTTTGGCACTTTTTCTCTTTGATCATTTTTGGCCAGACTTTTTCTTGTCTTTTGATCATTTTTGGCCAGACTTTTGTCTTTTGATCATTTTTGGCCAGACTTTTTCTCTTTTGATCATTTTTGGCCAGACTTTTTCTCTTTTGATCATTTTTGGCCAGACTTTTTCTCTTTTGATCATTTTGACAGCTTTTTGATAATTTTTGACCAGACTTTTCTCTTTTGATCATTTTTGGCCAGACTTTTTCTCTTTTGATCATTTTTGGCCAGACTTTTTCTTCTTTGATCATTTTTGGCCAGACTTTTTGTCTTTTGATCATTTTTGGCCAGACTTTTTCTCTTTTGATCATTTTTGACCAGACTTTTTCTCTTTTGATCATTTTTGACCAGACTTTTTCTCTTTTGATCATTTTTGACCAGATTTCTATTTTTGCCCAACTTTTCTTTGATCATTTTTGACCAGACTTTTTCTCTTTTGATCATTTTTGGACCAGACTTTTTCTCTTTTGATCATTTTTGGCCAGACTTTTTCTCTTTTGATCATTTTTGGACCAGACTTTTTCTCTTTTGATCATTTTTGACCAGATTTTTCTCTTTTGATCATTTTTGACCAGACTTTTCGATATTTTTGACCAGACTTTTTCTCTTTGATCATTTTTGCCAGACTTTTTCGATCATTTTTGGCCAGATTTTTCTCTTTTGATCATTTTTGGCCAGACTTTTGTCTTTGACCAATTTTGTCATTTCGATCATTTTTGACCAGACTTTTTTCGATATTTTTGACCAGATTTTTCTCTTTTGATCATTTTTGAACCAGTCACACTTTTTCGATCAATTTTTGACCAGACTTTTTCTCTTTTGATCATTTTTGACCAGACTTTTTCGATAATTTTTGACCAGACTTTTTCTTTTTGATCATTTTGGCCAGACTTCTTGTCTTTCGATCCGTAATGTCCGACTCCTCAGTCCCATGATTTTAAGTGTTTGTTGTTGTTGTTGTTGGTTTTTTTTTTTTTTAACAGAGAACGTGTTAAAATGTACTTTTATTTTATCAGTTTTTAAATGCGGTGTCATTAAAGTTATCGTGCAAAAATCTGAATTGGAGTTTTCTAGAAACATTTTTTTTCTCTTCGATATTTTCATTCTTCTTCTTTTCTTATTTTTTTATTTGATTTTTTCGTTTCTTTGACGTTTTGATGTAGATGCTGTCAATTCAAGAAACGTTTGGAATAAAGAATGTGGTAAAATTCGCCTTTCATTTAATTTTGTTTGTGTTTGCTTGTTTTTGTGTATTGCGCGTATGTGTGTACGTGTGTGATGTCATATAATTATGTATGTGTCACTAGGATCTAACGGATTTACATTTTAAAGAAAATATTGGTTTTCTTTTACTTACTAATAAATGTATGATTTGTGTTTTATTATTACAAATATTATTGGTGTTCAAAGTTCATCCGACTGTACAGAGCCATTTAGTCACTTTTTTGACTTTAGAAATATCTTTTGAATAATGAATGTGTTAATAATAATAATGATGATGATGATGTGATAATAATAATAATAAAAAAATAAATGATGATGATGATGAGATAGTAATAGCAATAGTAATAATAGTAATATAATGATACTAATAATAACAACAATAACAATGGTGATGATGATGATGATGATAACAATAAATAATTCTTAATAATACTATTCTCCAAATTCATGATAACAATAAATAATTCTTAATAATACTATTCTCCAAACTTTATTTGGATTCATAGCGTGTTACACATTTTACAAGACAGAGTGTAATGCATAGAGCAACACTAATTCTATATCACACATACACCAAACATAATAATAAACATGCTCAAATGAATATATGTTATACTAACAGTGTCCAGTCATACATACACATGTACTTTGTTATTATTATTATTATAATTATTATTATTATGCGTCATAAACGTGTACGAACCCGAGTTATCACACGATACCATATTCACATAATTATGTATTTGTTTGTGATGTCATTCACATTACATGAAAAATATGATTTACAGTAAAAATTTTTTATGTCATTGGCACTTCATCGGAATCTTAAGAACCTAAAGAATCTTGAACTTGAGTACGCATACGTACACACACACACACGCACACGCCCCACACACAGCACAGACACAGACACAGACACAGACACAACACACACACACACACACACGCATACACACACAGAAACTCGCACACATACACACACACATACACACACGCACGCACACGCACATACACACACACACACACCACACACACATACACACACACACACACACACACACACACACACACACACACACACACACACACACACACACACACACACGTCTAATATCACTTATAGTGAAAAGACGTTAAATCAAAGAACGAACACACTCGCACTCACACTCATGCACTATCTCTCTCACGCACACACACACACACACACACACACACACCGCTCTCTCTTTCTCTCTCACTCTCTCCCTCTCTCTCTCCCTTTGGGCAGTTGGATACGGTTTGATGATGCAACACGTGTAGTTGGATGTTAAGTGAATGTATGCGTGTGGAGTTGGCATCGGTGTTTTCAAACGTCAACAAAGCAACTCATATCTGTTCTGCTTTATTAAATTATTTTTTGTTTATGTGCTTTTCTTGCCGGGCTAAGGCCTCAAGGCAGATAAAGCGAAATATAATTAAACGAAACTAGAAATGTAATAAATAGTGCGGTTTTTGATATTATCAACGGGGTCTCTCTAACTGTGGCAGTGGTGTTTTATTTAAAAAAAAAAGTTATCTAGGATGCGTTTGTGGACATTATTTGGACCACACTGTGTAGGTGGTATGTTAGTTCGCAGTCTGCATATTCCGTCTTCGGGGTAGGTGGTGGGTGTACATACTGTTTTTTGTGTGTTTTTAGAAGGCATCACTGACATTGAAGTATCTTTAATGCACAAATTTGGTGTTCTGGGTGGGTGTACACACAAAGGGGTTACAGGTATTTTGCAGGTGTGCAGACTGTATGTTGACCTGGGGGGACGGGAGGATCTTCACCCTTCACCGACCAGGTCTAATCCAGGCGGGACTGAACTCAAACCTGATTGGAAGTTCATTATCCTGACCACTGGAAATTCTGTGCTAGAAATTTCCTCTTTTCTGTCATTCTTCTTTGTTTCTGCCTTGTTCCTTTGCTTTCTGTCATTTCTTACTATCATATTCTGCCTTGCTGGTCCATTCACCTGTAAGTGTTCGATAAGGTCTTACGTACTTTCTCTTAGGATTGATAATTGGGTAGGCCTACATGTATTAAGAGCAATTTTGGCCGTGGGGAAGTGAAAGATGCGGAAGCAATTTTAGGTAATTTAGGCCTGTTTTTATGTTTTAGTGTCCTTAGTTGCGTTTATATTTGTATTCAGGTATGTCTTTTAAATCCCCGGTTCGATAAACTGGACGAAGTGGTCAACACCAGAGGCATCTCCTTAGATTATATGCACGTATGCATTTGTAGGTATATTTAATTTTCTGTTCTTTTTTTTCTCCTGTTGAAGTATTGTGTATGTTTTGAAACGGTTATAGCCCTGATATGGCTCTATGCAGTCGGCTGGGTTTAAAACAACAACAACAACAACAACAACAACAACAAACAACAACAACAACAACAACAAAACAGTACTAACAGTATTCTGACCACTTGGTCATCACAGTGATGATCTTCAGAAGTTTAATTTTTAGTTTGCTCAAGACGCGGTCGAAGAGTTTGGATAATTCTTTAAAAGCTACAGTGTAAATGTTAGATTATAATGGAAGGTTAAAAGTACCATCAACACTCTTGGCAGTCATTTCGTATTTGAACTTTAGAACCAAAACTGCTACCTAGATTTATTTTATTTTATTTCATTTTCTTTCTTTGTTTCTTTTGTGCGCTCACGTATGTATATATATATATTACGCGTGTATGCATGTATAGCATGTATACCAAATATGTACGTGTGTATGTATGTATGTGTATGTATACATGTATAAAATTTTGTATGTATGCGTGCATGTATGTATGTATGCATGTATGTATGTGTGTGTGTATGCGTGTATATATGTGTGTATCTATGTATGCATATGTTTTTGTGCGTACATGTGTGTGTATGTATAATATTTCTTTTATTATTTTTTATCATTTTACCTTACCAAATCATTTAGATGATTTATCTTCACTAGGTGGTATGTGCTGCTGCCTGTTTTGGGTGGCTGTTCATTCTGCACACACATGTGTTGGCGTTTCTTCACAGACAATAGATCCAAGTCTGCCGAGTTCTATACAGAACTAAAGAATCATCATCAGGACCTTTCTTGGGCAGGACTTAAAAAAAAAAAAAAGACAGGCAGAACACTAACGTGCTTACAACGGACATTTCTATCTCTCTCCATTTTTTTGTCTCTCTCTTTTTATGGCAGTATCTGTATCAAAGGTTTCTGTTTCGTTATAGGCCAGACAATGATTTTTTTTCGTTTAAGGACCTGTTTTAATAATAATAATTAATAATTACAATATTTATATAGCGCAAAATCTTGATAAAATCAAATCTAAGCGCTGAACCAGACACACACCACGCACGCACGCACGCACGCACACACACGCACACACACACACACACACACACACACACACACACACACACACACACACACACACACACACACACACACGCATGGTTATAAATGGGGAGAAAGAATAAAAGCAATAAAAGCAATAAAAGCAAGAATAAAAGCAATGGAAAATTATAGAGAGCATAGCATATACAATTATATATTATAACCATGTGATTCCCCTCCGAGCGGAGACAGGCTGCAGAGGGGAGAGGGGGGGTTGAGTGAGGTTAGGATTTTATGCAGAGGAGAAAAGGTGGGTTTTGAGAGCGGACTTGAAGGAGACAAAAGTAGGTTGCTGACGGACTGAGAGAGGAAGTTTGTTCCAGGAGAGTGGACCAGAAACAGAGAAGGCTCGTGGACCATAGGTATTGAGCTTAGTGCGTGGAAAGCGAAAAGTCAGAGGATCGGAGGCAGAGCGGAGGGTACGTGAGGGAACATAGATCTCAAGTAGGCTTGACAGGTAATCGGGGGCTGCGTTATTGAGGCTTTTGTAGCACATGGTGTCTAGTTTGTATTGTATGCGCTTTGATACAGGGAGCCAGTGAAGTTGTGCCAGGAGAGGAGATATGTGGTCAGCTTTTTTCTTTTTGAGTACAAGACGTACAGCATTGTTTTGAATGCGCTGTAGGATGTGAATGGTGGAGGCAGGAAGACCAGACAGGAGTGAATTGCAATAGTCAATGCGAGACATTATGAAGGAGAGAACGAGTTTTGCAGTTGTTTCGACAGAGAGATACTTCCTGATCAGCCTTATACGATGGAGATGATAGTAGCAAGATCTGGCAGTTTGAGAAACAAAGTTGTTCATGGAGAGGGTAGAGTCAATGCAGACACCAAGGTTTTTAGCTGAATCAGAAATTGGGACTGATGTGTTACATAATGGGAGAGAAAGAGGAGGCAGCTGAGAAAGTTTCTGACGGGTGCCAATGAGGATAGCTTCTGTCTTGTCGTCATTAAGCTGAAGTTTATTGTGTGTCATCCAGTTCTTAATGTCCGAGTAACACTCAGTGGTGCGAGTCAACAGGCGCTGTATATTATCAGGTGAGTCACTGTCTTGAAGTTGGGTGTCATCAGCATAGAAGTGGTGTTTTATAGAGTGGGAGTTGATGATGGTGGACAGGGGGGAGGTGTAAAGAGTGAAAAGAACAGGGCCAAGGACAGATCCTTGTGGAACACCACAGGTCAGGTATGCAGGTTGAGAGTAAGTGCCATTGATGAGAACAGTTTGTTTTCTGTTTGATAGGTATGAAGTGAACCAGGACAGAGCAATGTCAGAGATGCCAAAAGTATGATGAAGTCTAGAAAGGAGAATACCATGATCAATGGTGTCAAAGGCTGCAGACAGATCAAGGAGTGTGAGGAGAGAGACTTTGCCAGTATCAGTTGCAAGGAGGAGATTGTTGAGAATGTGTAGTAGGGCAGTTTCAGTGCTATGGCACTGGCGGTAGGCTGACTGGAAAGGATTGAGGAGATTGTTGGCAGACAGGTGAGAGTTCAGCTGGTTGAGGACGACTTTTTCAAGGAGTTTCGACAAGAAAGAGAGATTAGAGATAGGCCGATAATTTTTCAGTTCATTTGGGTCTAAATTGTGTTTCTTGAGGAGAGGGTGAACAATAGCAGACTTGAAAGAATCTGGGACAGTTCCAGTTTGAAGAGAAGTGTTGATGATGTCAGTGATGAATGGGAGGAGAGTAGGGAGACAGTCGAAGTAGAGAGAACCTGGAAGAGGATCCAGTTCGCAGGTTTTGAACGACATGGATCTGATTGTGTTGAAAATTTCTTCTTGTGAGACTGGGGTAAAAGTAGTAAGAAGTGTGCCAGAAAAGGAAGGGTCAGGTGGGCATGGTTGACAGGGTGTCCTGTCAAGCCTGTCACGAAGAGTTTGTATTTTGGTGGTGAAATACTTGGAGAATACAGATGGGAGTTCTTCATTTGTATGTTTTGTTGGGAGAGGTAAATCTTTTCGTGTGCCAAGGAGATGATTCATGGTTGTAAAGAGTTCTTTTGAAGAGGAGGCATTCAGGATTTTGGTTTGGAAATAGCTTGTTTTTGCTGATGCAATGAGGGTGGATACTTTTGTTTTAGAGGCTTGGAAAAGTTGCCTGTGTACAGCGTGTTTGTCAGTGCTTGTGTTTGTTGTCTGTTTTGTCATTGTGTTTGTCAGTGTTTGTGTTTATTGTCTGTTTTCAGTGTTGTTCGTGTTTGTCACGTGTTTGTGTTTTTGTCTGTTTTATCAGCGTGTTTGTCAGTGTTTGTGTTTATTGTCTGTTTTGTCAGCGTGTTTGTCGTGTTTGTCTATTGCTGTTTGTCAGTGTTTGTGTTTTGTTTTTGTCAACGTGTTTGTCAGTGTTTGTGTTTTTGTTGTTTGTCACGTGTTGTCAGTGTTTGTGTTTATTGTCTGTTTTGTCAGTGTTTGTGTTTGTGTTTATTGTCTGTTTTGTCACGTGTTTGTCGTGTTTGTGTTTATTGTCTGTTTTGTCAACGTGTTTGTCAGTTTGTGTTATGTGTTTGTCAGTGTTTGTCTGTTGTGTTTATTGTCTGTTTTGTCACGTGTTTGTCAGGTTTGTGTTTATTGTCTGTTTTATCAACGTGTTTGTCAGTGTTTGTGTTTATTGTCTGTTTTGTCAACGTGTTTGTCAGTGTTTGTGTTTATTGTCTGTTTTGTCACGTGTTTGTCAGTGTTTGTGTTTATTGTCTGTTTTGTCAACGTGTTTGTCAGTGTTTGTGTTTATTGTCTGTTTTTCACGGTTTGTCAGTGTTTGTGTTTATTGTCGTGTTTTGTCAGTGTTTGTGTTTATTGTTGTTTTGTCAGCGTGTTTGTCAGTGTTTGTGTTTATTGTCTGTTTTTCAGCGTGTTTGTCAGTGTTTGTGTTTATTGTCTGTTTTGTCAGCGTGTTTGTCAGTTGTATTGTCTGTTTTGTCAGCGTGTTTTGTCAGTGTTTGTGTTTTTGTCTTGCAGTGTTGTTTGTTTATTGTCTGTTGTGTCAGCGTGTCAGTTGTCAGTGTTTGTGTTTATGTCTGTTTATCATGTGTCATGTTTGTGTTATTGTGGTTTCAGGTGTTTGTCGTTTATTGTTTGTCAGTGTGTTGTGTTTATTGTCTGTTTTGTCAGCGTGTTTGCAGTGTTTGTGTTTATGTCTGTTTTGTCCAAGTGTTTGTCAGTGTTTGTGTTTATTGTCTGTTTTATCAGTGTGTTTGTGTTTATTGTCTGTTTTGTCAGCGTGTTTGTCAGTGTTTCCGTTGTTTGTTTGTCTCTACCTTCACAGGCAGACAATCTTGCTATCTCTCTTTTGGGGATGAGGACTGGCACGTGCAGTTGATCATCTCAAAATGCTCATGGCAAGTGCGGTAAGCCTGCGTATGAATCTCCATAATGCTGTCGAGAAGAAAAAGAAGAATTTAAAGAAGAAAATGATTATGATGTGGACACGTGAGGAAAAGATACGACACTGACAAAAAACAAAAAACAAAAAAGAACATAAATATCATACAAACAAGTCCCGAATACTTCCGGCTCAATTGCAAAGCTAATTTTTTTCCCATTTATCACCTTTCAAATTTGAATATACCCAAGTCAGCACTGATAAATCAGTGGAATTTATTATCTGATATTTTACTAAAAAAAAAAAAAACCCCAACTTTTCGCCAGAATTTTGGTGAGCCAATAAAGTTTGATGTTCGTTTTTCTGTTTAAAAGGCAAATGTTTTCACCGGAATTTTGATGAATCAGTGAAGGTTGATATATGGTTTTTCTTAGAAAATATATGAAAGCTTTTTTCCCCTGGTTTGTTTACTTGCAAGAAAAGGCATAAGCGCTGTGCTCCTTGTGGAATTTTGCCCAAAGTTAGTGTCAGAGTTAGCAGTCGGTTTAGGTTAATATTGTAAATCAAAAAGAAAGAATTGTTTTATCAGAACCAGTAACACGTAAAAAGATAATAAGGACGCATATTTAAAAAAAAAAAAAAGAAATAAGGCATGGGCTTAAAAGTTGATTTATTCGTTTTATTGATACCATTTACCGGTACTTAAACATTAATTTTGAATATGTAAGGCTTGATTGAATACTTGGAGACTCTATGGATGATTTAATCCGTCGAAACGTTTTGTTTATGTTTTATGAAGGCTTTGTGTTTCTTCAAGAAGCTGTGTGAATTAGAATACATGTGGAACGAACCAAGTATATGCAGATTTTAAATGTCCAAATCTTAATAAATAAGTTAGTGTCTGATTGAACGGAATTGTTTGAAAATTCATGGAACCAGAAAAACACGAAAACAGAATCAGAACACGTATTAAGTGCAAACAGAATCAGAACACGTATTAAGTGCAAACAGAATCAGAACACGTATTAAGTGCAAACAGAATCAGAACACGTATTAAGTGCAACCAGAATCAGAACACGTATTAAGTGCAAACAGAATCAGAACACGTATTAAGTGCAACCAAATCAGAACACGTATTAAGTGCAACCAGAATCAGAACACGTATTAAGTGCAACCAGAATCAGAACACGTATTAAGTGCAACCAGAATCAGAACACGTATTAAGTGCAAACAGAATCAGAACACGTATTAAGTGCAACCAGAATCAGAACACGTATTAAGTGCAACCAGAATCAGAACAGTATTTAAGTGCAACCAGAATCAGAACACGTATTAAGTGCAACCAGAATCAGAACACGTATTAAGTGCAAACAGAATCAGAACACGTATTAAGTGCAACCAGAATCAGAACACGTATTAAGTGCAACCAGAATCAGAACACGTATTAAGTGCAACCAGACGAGACAGGCGCATATTTTCGGCCAACCGCCATTTTGTCAAGCGTCAGAACAAGACAATACAAAACAAGCAAACAACAACAAATAC
>CM060305.1:169287494-169294994 GCA_030674185.1 Monoplex corrugatus
GTCTCGAGCGCAGGCCCCCCCCCCCCCCCCCCCCCCCCCCCCCCGTCAAGTGAAAAATTTTGGCTCGAGACGTTGTGTTTTGTGCTCCTAGGGATCTTTACAAACAAGGTAT
The DNA here is from genome assembly GCA_030674185.1 of Monoplex corrugatus. Lineage (NCBI taxonomy): Eukaryota > Metazoa > Mollusca > Gastropoda > Littorinimorpha > Ranellidae > Monoplex > Monoplex corrugatus. Next base: position 169,287,607 of record CM060305.1, read on the forward strand.
TTTTTAATATTTTGTCTTTGTTTTTTTATTTTTTGGGTATTCTTTCACCTTTTTAAAAAAAAAAAAATGTTATTATTGTTTCACCTAGGTTAGTTTTTATTCGTGTAGTTTGTCTCCCTTGGCGTTGTTTGAAATAATAATAATAATATATTTTATTTATATAGCGCAAAATCTTGATAAAATCAAATCTAAGCGCTGAGCGTATACATGCATACATACCTATATACATATGAGCGTATACATGCATACATACATGCTTACATACTTACATACATAAATATTTATATAGCGCAAATCTCGACAAAATCAAATCCAAGCGCCGAAAAGACACACACGCACACACGCACGCACGCACACACACGCACACACACACACACACACACACACACACACACACACACACACACACACACACACACACACACACACACACCAACACGCATGGCCACAAATGGGGGAAAAGAATAAAAGCAATAAAAGCAGAATAAAACCAATGGAAAACCACAGAGAGCACATCATATACAATTATATATTAAAACAAAGTGATTCCCCTCCGAGCGGAGACAGGCTGCAGAGGGGGGTTGAGTGAGGTTAGGATTTTATGCAGAGGAGAAAAGGTGAGTTTTGAGAGCGGACTTGAAGGAGGCAAAAGTAGGTGCTGACGGACTGAGAGAGGAAGTTTGTTCCAGGAGAGTGGACCAGAAACAGAGAAGGCTCGTGGACCATAGGTATTGAGCTTAGTGCGTGGAAAGCGAAAAGTCAGAGGATCGGAGCAGAGCGGAGGGTACGTGAGGGAAATAGATCTCAAGTAGGCTTGACAGGTATCGGGGGCTGCGTTATTGAGGCTTTTGTAGCACATGTGAACCAAGGCGTGTTTCTGCCAGCAGAATATGTGCTTAGCTCTTTCTTTGTCGTTTTCACGTATTGAAAGGTTCATGTAAATAGTGTTACAAGGGCAAAGGTGTCAGATGAATTTTGAACAATTCTTCACATTGTAATTGTAAAGAACATTTATTGTTATGTTGTTAAGGTTGCCTTGAGTTCAGGCCCTGCCCGCAACATTAGAAGTTATAATAATAATAATTACAATGTTTATATAGCGCAAAATCTTGATAAAATCAAATCTAAGCGCTGTTTGCCGCCCATTTTAATGTTTCCATCATTCTGGTGGTGTCAGCCTAGTGTTTCAAAGGTCTTCAATCCCCTCTTCCCCCTCCCCCCAACTCCCTTTTCTGCTCCTCAGTTCAAGACTTTCCAGCGCATATGGTTTTGCACAGGCTCGGGGAATCTGCCTGGTAATTGCAGGCAGACTTGGGCGGAACACATAAATTATAGAATTGTCCCAAATGCGATGAATCCGTCTTGAACAAACTCTTTTAATTCCGAACTCCTTCAGAGAGAGAGAGAGAGAGAGAGAGAGAGAGAGAGAGAGAGAGAGAGAGAGAGAGAGAGAGGAGAGTGATGTGTCTGTGTGGAGATAGAGAGAGTGTGTGTGTGTGAGAGAGAGAGAGAGAGTGTGTGTGTGTTTGAGAGAGAGAGAGTGTGTGTGGAGAGAGAGAGAGAGAGAGGTGTGTGTGTATGTGTGAGAGAGAGTGTGTGTGCGTGTGAGAGAGTGAGAGAGAGGAGAGAGTTGTGTGGTGTGGAGAGAGAGTGGAGGAGAGGAGAGAGAGAGAGAGAGAGAGAGAGAAGAGAGAGAGAGAGAGAGAGTGTCTGTGTGTGTGAGAGAGAGAGAGTGAGAGAGAGAGAAGAGAGAGAGGTGGTGTGTGTGTGTGTTGTCAGACAAGTAGACGACAGAGGAGAAGGAAGAAGGGTTGAGAGAAATGATAGAGAGAGAGGAGAGAGAGAGGAGAGAGAGAGAGAGAGAGAGAGAGAGAGTGTGTGTTTGTCAAACACAACCGTATACGAACAGAGGTTTATTGATATTTTGTGTATCATGCACAGATTTGTTTTGAAAATATATCCTTTGTTTTTGTTAGACTGTGAACTTTGTACGAATGTGGGGTTGTGTTCCACGAACATTCAGATAAACGAAATATCCTGTGTACAGATGTGCCATCTGTCGTCCTGTAGTTAAATGAGTGGAGCGCTGTGTGTGTGTGTGTGTGTGTGTGTGTGTGGTGTGGTGTGTGTGTGTAAATTTGTTTGTGTGTGTGTGTTTGTGTTTTAAATTTTGGTGTGTGTGTGTTTTTAAATTTGTGTGTGTGTGTGTGTTTTAAATTTGTGGTGTGTGTGTGTGTGTGTGTGTGTGTGGTGTGTGTGTGTGTGTGTGTGTGTGTGTTTTAAATTTGTGTGTGTGTGTGTTTGTGTTTTAAATTTGTGTGTGTGTGTGTGTGTTGTGTGTGTGTGTTTTAAATGTGTGTGTGTGTGTGTGTGTGTGTTTGTGTGTGTGTTTTTTAAATTTTGTGGTGTGTGTGCGTGTGCGTGCGTGGTGGTGTGTGTGTGTGTGTGTTGTGTGTGTGTGTGTGTGTGTGTGTTTTAAATTTGTGTGTGTGTGTGTGTGTGTTTATGTGTGTGTGTGTGTGTGTTTTAAATTTGTGTGTGTGTGTGTGTGTGTGTTTAAATGTGTGTGTGTGCGTGTGCGTGTGTGCGCGCGCGCGGCGCGGCGTGTGTGTGTGTGTGTGTGTGTGTGTGTGTTGTGTGTGTGTGTGTGTGTTATTTATTTATTTTTTGAATTATGCAGGAAAAGTAGTAGTAGTTGTTGTTTGGAGTTTTACGTCCGCACACACATAAGCGGTACGGCAGACGGATGATCTTAACAACAATCAGAGGAACACAGACATATAAAGACGGCAATCCTCTTGCAATCAGTCAACTAATTAAAAGGGAAAGTGGGCGTTTATCGGTATTTATACACACGCTTTAATGAGGACGATATTTACAGCTCTCATTAAATACGCTCGCACTATGCATTAATGAAGATGTCTCCAATTCTTGGCGCTTTTACACACGTTTTCGCCGTTTGATACCATGGAAATTGGCCAGGCTCCGAGTTCAGAATTCGAAGTTTGTTCAAGAGGGACTTATTGCACCGGGACTTACACTCCATCCAGATCTAATTATGTGGTAGACTTGTGTACGCTGGTAAGGTCTTGAAATGGGCGGAATGGGGTGGGAGTGGGGAGAACAGGATCTACGTAACACTAAGCTGACAGCCACCAGCATTGTTGGAGCATTAAGATGGACAATAAAGAGGCCAGGTTTATGTGTTGTAAAAGTTGGGACTGCGCTTAGTCTGTCAGACCCTGAGTTCACTTCTATGTCTAAAGAACCAGTCGTAGTGAAACCACAACGTGGCCTAAAGTCATAAAGTTAAGTCTCGTGGGCTGAACATTTAAATCAAAAGTTGTTAAAATCGAAACTAACGGAAGAAACAAATTAAGCGCTTCTTTTTTTCTTTTATTCTATCGGCAGATACGTAAGCTGGCCAATGCGTTAGTATGATCCATACTGTTGGAAAATATAGAATCAGTTCCTTAATTTTACTCTCCAAACATGCATTGTATACGTGACAAGATACATGTAAACACAGGTCATAAAAAACATTGTATACGTGTCAAGATACTTGTAAAAACAGGTAATAAAAAACATTGTAACGTGTCAAGATACATGTAAAAACAGGTCATAAAAAACATTGTATACGTGTCAAGATACATGTAAAAACAGGTCATAAAAAACATTGTGTACGTGACAAGATACATGTAAAAACAGGTAATAAAAAACATTGTATACGTGTACAAGATACATTGTAAAAACAGGTTTCATAAAAAACATTGTATACGTGTCAAGATACATGTAAAAACAGTTATAAAAAACATTGTATACGTGTCAAGATTCTTGTAAAAACAGGTCATAAAAAACATTGTATACGTGTCAAGATACTGTAAAACAGGTTATAAAAAACATTGTATACGTGTCAAGATTCTTGTAAAAACAGTATAAAAAACATTGTATACGTGTCAAGATACATGTAAAAACAGGTCATAAAAAACATTGTATACGTGACAAGATACATGTAAAAACAGGTTATAAAAAACATTGTATACGTGACAAGATACATGTAAAAACAGTTATAAAAAACATTGTATACGTGTCAAGATACATGTAAAAACAGGTCATAAAAAACATTGTATACGTGTCAAGATACATGTAAAAACAGGTTATAAAAAACATTGTATACGTGACAAGATACATGTAAAAACAGGTCATAAAAAACATTTGTATACGTGACAAGATACATGTAAAAACAGGTTATAAAAAAACATTGTATACGTGTCAAGATACATGTAAAAAACAGGTCATAAAAAACATGTATACGTGTCAAGATACATGTAAAACAGGTATAAAAAAACATTGTATACGTGTCAAGATACATGTAAAAACAGGTTATAAAAAACATTGTATACGTGTCAAGATACATGTAAAAACAGGTTATAAAAAACATTGTATACGTGTCAAGATACATGTAAAAACAGGTTATAAAAAACATTGTATACGTGACAAGATACATGTAAAAACAGGTATAAAAAACATTGTATACGTGACAAGATACATGTAAAAACAGGTCATAACACAAAACATTGTATAAAATACGTGTCAAGTATGTAAACATGATACAAAAACAGGTTATAAAAAACATTGTACGTGTCAAGATACATGTAAAAACAGGTCATAAAAAACTTGTATACGTGTCAAGATACATGTAAAACACAGGTCATAAAAAACATTGTAACGGTTAAGATACATGTAAAAACAGTTATAAAAACATTGTATACGTGTCAAGATACATGTAAAAACAGGTCATAAAAAACATTGTACTACGTGTCAAGATACATGTAAAAAACAGGTCATAAAAAACATTGTATACGTGACAAGATACATGTAAAAAACAGGTATAAAAAACATTGTATACGTGTCAAGATACATGTAAAAACAGGTATAAAAAACTATGTGTAATACTGTAAAAAGATACATGTAAAAACAGGTTATAAAAAACATTGTATACGTGTCAAGATACATGTAAAAACAGGTCATAAAAAACATTGTATACGTGTCAAGATACATGTAAAAACAGGTCATAAAAAACATTGTATACGTGTAAGATTCATGTAAAAACATGTTATAAAAAACATTGTATACGTGTCAAGATACATGTAAAAACAGGTCATAAAAAACATTGTACACGTGTCAAGATACATGTAAAAACAGGTTATAAAAAACATTGTATACGTGTCAGATACATGTAAACACAGGTTATAAAAAAACATTGTATACGTGTCAAGATACATGTAAAACAGGTCATAAAAAAACATTGTATACGTGTACAAGATACATGTAAACACAGGTTATAAAAAACATTGTATACGTGACAAGATACATGTAAAAACAGGTTATAAAAAACATTGTGTACGTGACAAGATATTTTTTTTTTTTTTTTTTTTTTTTTTTTTTTTTTTTTTTTTTTTTTTTTTTTTTTTTTTTTTTTTTTTTTTTTTTTTTTTTTTTTTTTTTTTTTTTTTTTTTTTTTTTTTTTTTTTTTTTTTTTTTTTTTTTTTTTTTTTTTTTTTTTTTTTTTTTTTTTTTTTTTTTTTTTTTTTTTTTTTTTTTTTTTTTTTTTTTTTTTTTTTTTTTAAAAACATTGTATACGTGTCAAGATACATGTAAAAACAGGTTATAAAAAACATTGTATACGTGTCAAGATACATGTAAAAACAGGTCATAAAAAACATTGTATACGTGTCAAGATACAGTAAAAACCAGTTATAAAAAACATTGTATACGTGCAAGATACAAGTAAAAACAGTTTAAAAACATTGTCAATACATGTGAAAACGATACTATGTAAAAACAGTTATATTAAAACATATGTATACGTGAAAGATACATGTAAAAACAGGTTATAAAAAACATTGTATACGTGTCAAGATACATGTAAAAACAGGTATAAAAAAACATTGTATACGTGCAAGATACATGTAAAAACAGTATAAAAAACATTGTAACGTGTAAGATCATGTAAAAACAGTATAAAAAACATTGTATACGTGTCAAGATACATGTAAAAACAGGTCATAAAAAACATTGTCACGTGTCAAGATACATGTAAAAACAGGTTATAAAAAACATTGTATACGTGTCAAGATACATGTAAAAACAGGTTATAAAAAACATTGTATACGTGTCAAGATACATGTAAAAACAGGTCATAAAAAACATTGTATACGTGTCAAGATACTGTAAAAACAGGTTATAAAAAACATTGTATACGTGTCAAGATACTTGTAAAAACAGGTTATAAAAAACATTGTGTAACGTGCAAGATACTTGTAAAAACAGGTCATAAAAAACATTGTATCGTGACAAGATACATGTAAAACACAGTATAAAAAACATTGTATACGTGTCAATACATGTAAAAAAGTTATAAAAAACATTGTTACGTGCAAGATACTGTAAAAACAGGTTATAAAAAACATTGTGTACGTGCAAGATACATGTAAAAACAGGTTATAAAAAACATTGTATACGTGTCAAGATACATGTAAAACAGGTATAAAAAACATTGTATACGTGCAAGATACATGTAAAAACAGGTTATAAAAAACATTGTATACGTGTCAAGATACTTGTAAAAACAGGTCATAAAAAACATTGTATACGTGTCAAGATACATGTAAAAACAGGTTATAAAAAACATTGTATACGTGTCATTAAAAAACATTGTTACGTGTCAAGATACATGTAAAAACAGGTCATAAAAAACTTTGTATACGTGACAAGATACATGTAAAAACAGGTTATAAAAAACATTGTATACGTGTCAAGATACATGTAAAAACAGGTTATAAAAAACATTGTATACGTGTCAAGATACATGTAAAAAACAGGTTATAAAAAACATTGTATACGTGACAAGATACATGTAAAAACAGGTCATAAAAAACATTGTATACGTGTGAAGATTCTTGTAAAAACAGGTCATAAAAAACATTGTATACGTGACAAGATACATGTAAAAACAGGTCTAAAAACATTGTATACGTGACAAGATTCTGTAAAAACAGGTCATAAAAAACATTGTATACGTGTCAAGATTCTTGTAAAAACAGGTCATAAAAAACATTGTATACGTGTCAAGATACATGTAAAAACAGGTTATAAAAAAACATTGTGTACGTGTCAAGATACATGTAAAAACAGGTTATAAAAAACATTGTATACGTGTCAAGATACATGTAAAAACAGGTTATAAAAAACATTGTATACGTGTCAAGATACATGTTAAAAACAGGTTATAAAAAAATTGTATACGTGTCAAGATACATGTAAACACAGGTTATAAAAAAAATTTGTACGTGTCATATAAAAACATTGTATACGTGCAAGATACA
>CM060305.1:169302494-169304994 GCA_030674185.1 Monoplex corrugatus
TATCATAAAGAAGCAAACATCATGTATATATATCTTATAAAGAAGCAACATCATGTATATATATCATAAAGAAGCAAACATCATGTATATATATCATAAAGAAGCAAACATCATGTATATATATCTTATAAAGAAGCAAACATCATGTATATATATCTCATAAAGAAGCAAACATCATGTATATATATCTCATAAAGAAGCAAACATGTATATATATCTCATAAAGAAGTAAACATCATGTATATATATCTCATAAAGAAGCAAGCATCATGTATATATATCTCATAAAGAAGCAAACATCATGTGTATATATATCATAAAGAAGCAAACATCATGTATATATATCTTATAAAGAAGCAAACATCATGTATATATATCTTATAAAGAAGCAAACATCATGTGTATATATATCATAAAGAAGCAAACATCATGTATATATATCTCATAAAGAAGCAAACATCATGTATATATATCTTATAAAGAAGCAAACATCATGTATATATATCTCATAAAGAAGCAAACATCATGTGTATATATATCATAAAGAAGCAAACATCATGTATATATATCTCATAAAGAAGCAAACATCATGTATATATATATCATAAAGAAGCAAACATCATGTATATATATCTCATAAAGAAGTAAACATCATGTATATATATCTTATAAAGAAGCAAACATCATGTATATATATATCATAAAGAAGCAAACATCATGTATATATATCTCATAAAGAAGCAAACATCATGTATAAAGATCTCATAAAGAAGCAAACATCATGTATATATATCTCATAAAGAAGCAAACATCATGTATATATATCTCATAAAGAAGCAAACATCATGTATATATATCTTATAAAGAAGCAAACATCATGTATATATATCTTATAAAGAAGCAAACATCATGTATATATATCTTATAAAGAAGCAAACATCATGTATATATATCTTATAAAGAAGCAAACATCATGTATATATATCTTATAAAGAAGCAAACATCATGTATATATATCATAAAGAAGCAAACATCATGTATATATATATCTCATAAAGAAGCAAACATCATGTATATATATCTTATAAAGAAGCAAACATCATGTATACATATATCATAAAGAAGCAAACATCATGTATATATATCTTATAAAGAAGCAAACATCATGTATATATATATCATAAAGAAGCAAACATCATGTATATATATCTCATAAAGAAGCAAACATCATGTATATATATATATCATAAAGAAGCAAACATCATGTATATATATCTCAAAAAGAAGTAAACATCATGTATATATATCTCAAAAAGAAGTAAACATCATGTATATATATATCATAAAGAAGCAAACATCATGTATATATATCTCAAAAAGAAGTAAACATCATGTATATATATATCATAAAGAAGCAAACATCATGTATATATATCTCATAAAGAAGCAAACATCATGTATATATATCATAAAGAAGCAAACATCATGTATATATATCTCAAAAAGAAGTAAACATCATGTATATATATATATCATAAAGAAGCAAACATCATGTATATATATATCATAAAGAAGCAAACATCATGTATATATATATCATAAAGAAGCAAACATCATGTATATATATCTCATAAAGAAGCAAACATCATGTATACATATCTTATAAAGAAGCAAACATGTATATATATCTCATAAAGAAGCAAACATCATGTATACATATCTTATAAAGAAGCAAACATGTATATATATCATAAAGAAGCAAACATCATGTATAAATATTTTCATAAAGAAGCAAACATGTATATATATCTCATAAAGAAGCAAATCATGTATATATATCTATAAAGAAGCAAATTACATCTCATAGAAGCAAATTATATATATCTATAAAGAAGCAAACATGTATATATATATCATAAGAAGCAAACATGTAATATATCATCAAAGAAGAAACAGTATACTATCATAAAGAAGCAAACATGTATATATATCTCATAAAGAAGTAAACATCATGTATAATATCTTATAAAGAAGCAAACATGTATATATATCATAAAGAAGCAAACATCATGTATACTATATATCTCATAAAGAAGCAAACATGTATATATATTCATAAAGAAGCAAACATCATGTATATATATAAACACATAATTAAAGAAGCAAACATCATATATATCTCATAAAGAAGCAAACATGTATATATATCTCATAAAGAAGCAAACATCTGTATATATATCTATAAAGAAGCAAACATCATGTATACATATCATCATAAAGAAGCAAACATCATGTTACATATCTCATAAAGAAGCAAACATCATGTATATATATCTGTAAAGAAGCAAACATCATGTATATATATCTTATAAAGAAGCAAACATCATGTATACATATAAGAACAACATCATATATCAAAAGAAGCAAACATGTATATATCTTATAAAGAAGCAAACATCATGTATACATATCTTATAAAGAAGCAAACATCATGTATACA
>CM060305.1:169309994-169314994 GCA_030674185.1 Monoplex corrugatus
AATCAGTCTCGTATTTCAACAAGTATCCTTGTGAATTTTTTTTTTCAAAAAGAGCAAAAAGAAAAGAGGAGACTTACTGAATGCGTGACCGGTTTTGAAATGTAAAGTCTTAGACACCAGGAGTGTGGGTGTCTATCATACCGTATTAAAATTAGTTTTCTATGCTCTGTATTTGCCATCTATCTTAGCCTGTCCAGAAATGCGATGAAAAATGTGTTAATGGAGCTGTTAATATGCTTGGTCTGCTGTGATATATTATTCAGCTTGCATGGTTACAAGGACGATGTGTGGCTACTTTGAGGGGAAAAACGAGAGAGATAAAACACACAACAAACACAACAAGCAGACACAAACCACAGCAAACAACACACAACAAACACACAAAGCAAGACAAGACAAACAAACAAACAACAACAAACAAACAAACAAACAACAAACAAACAAGAAACCAACGAAACAAACAAACAACAAATGAACGAACGAGGAACAAACAACAACAACGAGCGAACAAGCAAACAAACAAACAAACAAAAACAACAACAAACAAACAAACAAACAAACAAAACATAACGAAGAAAACCAGAGGAAAAGAAGAGGAAGGTGACGAGAGTTTCTTTCCGGTCTGTCTTGCGCCTGCGCCTCAACTGTTAAACGTGCGGAGGTCTACGTCAGAATGTACCACGTGCCAAGCAAAGTGTACCTAAAGAAACTTCTATCAGTCAGAAAAATAGAAAAACAATACTGAAGATATGTATGGCGTAACAACCGGAAAGTGAGCTCCTAAGCGATTTGCACTTTACGGAAAGCAATTATGCAATAAAAACACAACCCAGCAGTAAATCAGGCATATTGGCATAATAAAACGTAGAACAAGAAAAACAAACGAACGACCAAATAATAAAAAACAACAACAACAGTTTAATCTCACAAAAGAATGATTATGATAAAAAAGATGTGAAGATTTATGCAAATATTTCAGGACAGGTACGTGCAAAACACACCATACATACACATACACAGACGCATAGACACACATGAAGACATATGTCATTGAAGAAAGAAAGAAAGACAGACAGACAAGACAGACAGAAGATAAAAAACAGACAGGCAGATAAAACAGAAGGACAGACAGACAGACAGATAGATAGATAGATAGACAGAGACAACACACAGATAGATCGATCCATAGATAGATAAATGGATAGATAGATGGAGAGAGAGGAGAGAGAGGGGATGAGAGAGAGAGGGGGAGAGAGAGAGAGAGAGAGAGGAGAGAGAGAGAGGAGATGAGAGAGAGAGAGAGAGAGGGATATTGGATACTTTAAATATGTAATACGATATCCCGGTATGAAGGAACGTAAACAGCATTTAACACAAATTTATGCTTATATGTATACACACACATACATAGTGTATTCAACTGAATTAACGTCGTGCATAAATTGTATTTGTGATGCAATCTCTTTTGACGTTGCAAACTTATTATCATCTTCTGCATTTGAAGAGGAGAGAGAGAGAGAGAGAGAGAGAGAGGAGAGAGAGAGAGAGAGAGAGAGAGAGAGAGAGGAGGGGAGGGGGGGGGGGGGGGGGGTAGAAGAACAAAAGAGAGAATTACACAAATCACAAATTACGCTTCTGGTAACCCTTTGAATTAATTGCGGGCTGCTTCAGGACTTCAACAATATTTTTATTTCTTTTTTTTCTTGTTCTTCTTAGAACAGCGTTTCCACGCTGGGAATGATTCCTGTATTATACGCATGTGTGTACACGTTATTCCCTTGTTGTGACTTCTGCTTGGAAACAAAGGACAGCATTAATCATACGACTGTATTTGGAAGTGTTGATATGTCATAAGATGCCTGGAAATGTGGAAAATTTCTTGTCCATCAAAATAGAAGTGCATCACTTGTGCAAAACGTCACATTTTCTAGGCGACAGCAGAGAGGCTTCAGGAGTCATGACCTGGTTGTGGCCCGACCCCTTAGACTATCAGGAGTTAAGGACCGAAGCGCTTGCTTGACGGGGGTTTCTCCTCTGAGGACCTTCTGCTGTCCGGCTCTCCCCGGAATTTCTTGTGCTGTAAAAACATAAATCTTATTTGGTGTAGATGAAATTTTGCGCACAGATTCAGTATTTGATTTAATAATCGTTATAGGAAAGTGTGCATTTATGAAAACAAATTCGGGAAAAAAACTCCACTTAACATGTTTCTTTGACAAGATATTTTACACAAAATACCAGATAAAAGAATAGTTTGCAAAACTGACGTGGAACTTGCGCACTTTTGGGGAAAACGGTTGCCATGTCTACCCGTGCTTACAGATGACGTTTGATACGGTTTCTTGTTTGTGTATGCTCTTTCCTTGCTCTGTCTCTCTCTGTCTGTCTCTCTGTCTCTCTCTGTCTCTGTGTCTCTTCTCTCTGTTCTGTCTCTCTTCTGTCTCTGTCTCTCGTCTCTCTTCTCTCTCTTCTGTGTGTGTGTCTCTCTCTCTTCTCTTCCCTCTTTTCTCTCTGTACTGTCTGTTTCTGGTGTGTGTTCTCTCTCTCTGTCTCTGTCTTGTTTCTGTCCTGTCTCTGTCTCTCTGCTCTGTCTCTTCTCTGTGTCTCTGTCTCTCTGTCTCTCGTCGTCTGTCTCTGTGTCTTGTTCTGTCTCTCTGTTCTGTCTCTCTGTCTCTCTGTCTCTGTCTGTCTCTTGTCTCTGTCTCTGTCTCTCGTTTTGTCTCTGTCTCTCTCTCTCTGTCTGTGTGTTGCTCTCTCCCTTTCGCTCTCTGTACCTGTCTGTCTTCCTCTCTCTTTTACACACACACACACACACACACCACACACATATATATATATATATATATATATATATATATTATATATATATTTATGCGCACACATATCTGTATATGTGTATATCTATATCCACACACACACACACACAAACAAACACACACAAACAAACACACACACACACACACACACACACACGCACGCACGCACCACACACACACACCCCACACACACACACACACACCACACACACACACCGTTTTCGTTATGACCTGTGCTTGTGCATGGTTATATTTACCCTGTACACAATTGACATTGGTTGTACTGTACATACTTTTTACACCAGACCTATGTTGAAGATGTGGGAAGTTTTTCCTGTGTTTTAAACTTTAAGTCTGTGATATACATATTTCTGCTTTGCTGATATCGTTTGTATTTTTGTAAAATGATTATCAATAGATGAATGAATAAATGAATGAATGAATAAATCAATGAATAAAACTATGAATAATGGAATAAATAAACAAATGAATAAATAGATAAACAGACAAACAAATAAATGATTAAAGGAATGAATTAATGAATGCATGAATCAATCTATCAGTTAAGAAATGAATAAATAAATAAATGAATAACTGAATAAATAAATAAATAAACAAACAAATCAATAGATAAAAGATAAATAAATAAATAAATAAATAAATAAATAAATAAATAAATAATAATAATGAATAAATAAACAATTAAATAAATAAGTAAAGAAAGAAAGAAAGAAAGAAACAAACATTTGAGGACTTTGATGATATTGATGTAGAAGACGATGACGATGAAGTGATGATGATGATGATGACAGTGATAATAATGATAATGATAGTGATAATTAAGAGACAAAAGAAAATGCAGAGAATGGAAATCAAATTTAGGTGCATTAAATAGATTAAATAAATGAGTGAATATGTAAATGTTGTTGTTGTTTTGTTGTTGTTGATGATGATAATGATGATGGTTGGTAATGATCAAGACGACGACAATGATGGTAATAATGATAATAACAACAGAACAAAATCAAATACAGAGAAAAAAAAAAGTAAAGAAACAGACAAATAAATAGATAAGCCTTGTTGAGGAATAAAATTAAAATGGCCCTGCAGAATGGGCTTCTAGTACCCCTGTGCTGTTTAAAATCTTTTGAATCAGACAAGAGCTGCTTGGCATTATAGCTGGCAGTACAAGGATTTCAAAATTTGGTGGAAATTGGGGGGAGAGGGAGAGGGAGGGAGGGAAGGAAGGAGGGAGGGGGGACAAAACAGCATCAACAACAACAAAACAGAATCCCCAAACTGCAGGTAACTGCACCAGAAGGAAGAAAGGGAAAAAAAAGTGATGGCAGGAAATGTGAAGAAGACTAACACGAAGTAGCCCACCTCACGTGGCTCACCCAGAAAATGGGGCTAAACGTGTGCCCCTAAACTTAAGGGGATGAGAAAGATAAACACAGAAAGGCGGGAAACGCGCTCCGCACGCAAACACACACACACACACATACAGTACAGCACGCACGCACGCACGCGGGCGGCCACACCACGCAGGCACGCACGCGCGCACACACACACGCACGCACGCGCGCCTTTCTGCACACGCGAGCGCGCATACACACCTACACACGCACAACATACACATGCAAGCACATACACACCTACACACACCCCTACACACGCACACACGCACACACATACACACACGCACGTGCGTGCGAGCACACATATACACACACCTACACACGCACGTATACACACACACCCTACACATGCACACATAAACACACACACACACACAAACACACACACACAAACACAAACACACACACAAACACAAACACACCACAAACGCAAACACAAACACACACACACACACACAAACACACACAAACACAAACAAACACACACACACAAACACAAACACACACACACACACACACACACAGACACAGACACACACACAACACACAAACACACACAACACACAACACACACACAAACACACACACACACACACAAACACACACACACAAACACATACACACAAACACACACAACACACACACACAAACACAAACACAAACACAACACACACACACACACACACACACACACATACACACACACACACACACACACACACACATACACACACACATATCACATGACGCCACGTTCACCACGACC
>CM060305.1:169324994-169334994 GCA_030674185.1 Monoplex corrugatus
TATATAGCTGCTGGGACAAGAGCGTTGTTAAAATATGCCGTTCCAGATAATTTGTGTACAAAACAAACAAACAAACAAACAAACAAACAAACAAACAAACAAACAAACAAACCACACTGGGAGTGACTGCTGTTTAAACTGAAATATAAAAAATATCTAAGTTTTAAATTAATGAACACAGACACAGACAGAAACACAAATAAGTAAATAAAGTGAAATATAAATAAATTAACAATATGAATGAATAGATGGATGTGTCGCTGTGAACATGTAATAATTATACTACGAATAACATATAATGTGTCGCTGTGAACATGTAATAATTATACTACGAATAACACATATAATGTGTCACTGTGAACATGTAATAATTATACTACGAATAACACATACAATGTGTCGCTGTGAACATGTAATAATTATACTACGAATAACACATATAATGTGTCTCTGTGAACATGTAATAATTATACTACGAATAACACATACAATGTGTCACTGTGAACATGTAATAATTATACTACGAATAACATATAATGTGTCGCTTGTGAACATGTAATAATTATACTACGAATAACATATAATGTGTCGCTGTGAACATGTAATAATTATACTACGAATAACATATAATGTGTCGCTGTGACATGTAATAATTATACTACGAATAAATTAATGTGTCTCTGTGAACATGTAATAATTATACTACGATAACACATTAATGTGTCGCTGTGAACATGTAATAATATACTACGATAACACATATAATGTGTCGCTTGTGAACATGTAATAATTATACTCGAATAACACATATAATGTGTCGCTGTTGAACATGTAATAATTATACTCGAATAACACATATATGCATAAACGATCAAACTTGAGATGACCTTTTCTATTTTCACTTGTTGAAAGCACAGTTTACCAGCATACTGGCTTTGTACTGACTTTGTACTGGCTTTGTACTGACTTTGTACTGGCTTTGTACTGACCTTTGTACTGACTTTGTACTGGCTTTGTACTGCTTTGTACTCGCTTTGCAGCAACTGTAGGACTTTGTTGTAATTTATTTACTTTTTATTTGTATTTGTTTTATTTTATTTTATTTTTATTTTATTTGTTTTGTTTTATTTCATTTCATTTCTTTTATTTTATTTTATTTTGTTTTATTTTGTTTTATTTCATTCATTTCATTTCATTTTATTTTATTTTATTTGATTTGTTTGGTTTATTTGTTTTATTTTAATTTTATTTTGTTTTGTTTTGTTTTAATTTTAATTTACTTTGTTTTGTTTTATTTCATTTTATTTTACTTATCTCGTTTTATGTAACAGAGTTCTCGAAACATTACTAGAAATGTCTTACTGGAAAATTATCAAGTCATAAAGTGTCCCGCCTTTTTTGCCCAGTGTATGACCTTATTTCGTTATTAAAAAAAAACAACTTCCATGAGGAGGGGGAGGAAGAGGTCCCTGTTGATATTAGCTGTGTTTGAACCCCATTTCTAATATTAGCCGTGTCAAATTCACGTTTTGAGGTTCTCGGGTTCGCAACGTGTACCGTTTCAGTGCTCTTCCATTTTTCCGATTTAAGTAACATCCCACTGACATCTCACGACATCTAAATTTAAAACAACACCATGTGTATACAAACACGTTTAAGGGTTTCCCGGATACGTTTACTAATCATAATAATTGTTTTTTATAAATTTTGACGATTGATTGTAATCAGATCTGACCACGCACGTGCGAAACACACAGACCTTATCAAACAGTTTTCACAGATGGAACATGTATAAGCCTCGAGGTTTGTGGGCTTTGAGCCAGTCCCTTCACTACTACTACTTCTGCTGCTACTACAACACTGTTCCCCGTTCCCTACTACATCTTTAAAAAAAAATCGTTTAAAAGAAAATAGGTTTTGATCACGTTAGTTCATATGGCAGCCTTACAGCCTTAAAAAGAAGAAACCTTTTGTAACTATGACTAAACCCTAACCTATACCCTAAAACCCTAAAACCCTATAACCCTAAACCCTAAACTAAACCCTAAAACCCTAAACCCTAAACCCTATAACCCTAAAACCCTATAACCCTGAAACCCTAAAACCCTATAACCCTAAAACCCTATAACCCTATAACCCTAACTAAACCCTATAACCCTAAACAAACCCTATAACCCTATAACCTATAACCCTATAACCCTAAAACCCTATAACCCTAAAAACCCTATAACCCTAAACCCTATAACCCTTTAAACCCTAAACCCTATAACCCATAAAACCCTATAACCCTATAACCCTAAACCCTAAAACCCTATAAAACCCTAAACCCTAAAAAACCCTAAAACCCTATAACCCTAAACCCTATAACCCTATAACCCTAAAACCCTATAACCCTAAACCCTAAATAACCCTAAAACCCTAAAACCCTATAACCCTAAAACCCTAAACCCTAAACCCTATAACCCTAAAACCCTAAAACCCTAAACCCTAAAACCCTAAACCCTATAACCTGTAATCCCTGGTAGGTGAGTGAGGTGGTGAGAGACCTCAACGTTCTAGGGGCCAGTGTGAGGAAGGAAGGTGGCTCCCATCTCCTCTGTCCTTACAGCTATTGACGGCGGCAGCTTCGGCCATTGATAGGGCCACGCGCAAGGTGGAAGGGAAGAGATTTGAAAAGCGCGATCCACTGGTCCTTCCCCGTCGGCCATATCACCTGAGGTGGGTGTCGACGTAAAAACTAACCAAATCAATCAATCACTGGTCCTCCAGTATGGTGGTGAGGGTGAGGGTAGGGGTGGGTGGTTGGGGGCGCAGGGATACAATCCTACATTATGGTGGTGAGGGAGAGGGTGGGGTGGGTGGTTGGGCGCAGGGAGACGATCCAGTCCCTAGGGGGATTGGGGGAGGAAAAAAGAAAGAAGGAAAGGTGTTATGAAAAGAAAACAAACTAAAAAACAACAACCACGCAGTCTCATTGTCACACACACACACACACACACACACACGACACGCACACACACACACACACACACACACACACACACAATACACATACACACACACGCACATACACACGTGCACACACACACACACACAGACACACACGCACAAACAACATACACACACACGCACGCATACACACACAGACACATACAGACACAGACACACAGACACACACACACACACACACACCAAACTACCATCACAGGGTGCAGAAACAACATAGACACAGCGCAGAAAAGACAACAGACAGACAGACACACACACACACACACACACACACACCACACACACACACACACACACACACACACACAACTCACACACACACACACGTAGACACATGAGACACACACACACATACACACACACATACATACACACACATACACACACAAACAACATAACACACACACATACACACACACACACACACACACTACACACACACACACACAATACCACACAACACACACAACACACACACACACACACACACACACACACACACACCACACACACACAAAAAGCCATCTCCTAATGACGGGCTTTAAGGTCATCAGAAGACCGTAGAATGAATGACAACGATGATGGCCAAAAGAGAAGCCAGTGACAGCAAGATGGAAACCCTCAACTTCAATTGACACATACCTCCACGCCCTTGTTGCTTTACCATCCCCAAAGGAAATAAGAGGGAAGCAGGGAGAATTTTAAATATCAACTTAAGTAACATAACTCTTGAGAGTCACGGAGTTATCTCCCATGTAGAATTTCTCAAACCCAACACAGTTTGCGCTACCATTTAGCTAGTATAGACGCAGCCACAAAGCATAAAGTGGTAAGCTCAGACAAACAAGTAACAATAGATTGCTCACTACCCAGTCCCACACCACAGTAACTATAAGACTGAATTGAGCAGTCTGTTAGTGTTACCAATCTTCTTTGGTCACATCAAGTACATGACTCTTTGAACCACAGAGAGAATAAGGAATGTTCTGAGCTTACCACTTTATGCTTTGTGGCTGCGTCTATGCTAGCTGAATGCGTAGCGCAAACTGTGTTGGGTTTGAGAAATTCTACATGGGAGATAACTCCGTGACTCTCAAGAGTTACGTTACCATCCCCAGCCCAAAGGAGGGGCAAGCCACTTTTACTGTTACTGTTATTTTTGTTTAACCCTTTGACTCCCGCACCCTATCCACCAACTGCAAAAACTTAACCCTTTGACTCCCGCACCCTATCCATCAACTGCAAAAACTTAACCCTTTGACTTACTCCCTCACACTATACACCAACTGCAAAAGCTTAACCCTTTGACTCCCTCACACTATACACCAACTGCAAAAACTTAACCCTTTGACTCCCTCACCCTATACACCAACAGCATAAACGTAACCCTTTGACTCCTTCACAGTATACACCAGCTTCCTGCAGGTGGATAAAGGGAGGGAGTCAAAGGGTTAAGTTTTTGCTTTGCTAGCATGGTTGATAGTGCAGGATGATGGTGGACATGGTGCAGGAGTCAAAGCGTTAATGTCCCCACCGACTGCGTAGAGCCGTATCAGGGCTATAACCGTTTGGAAACATACACAATACTTTAACAGGAAAAAAAAAAAAGAAAAAAAAAAAAAAAGAAAGAAAGAAAGAAAGAAAGAAGGACGAAAGAGAATTAAGTACACATATCAGTGCATTCGCGCTCATAATCTGAGGAGAAGCCCCTGGCGTTGACCTCTAGCTGTCCGATTTATCGCACAGGGATTTAAAAAAACGTACCTGAAACAAATTTATAATAACTAAGGACACTGTGACATATATAAAAACTGGCCTAAATTACCTAAAATGGCTTTCACATCTTGTTTCCCTAGAGCCAAAAATGCAGTGAACAATGTACCCAGTTGTCAATCCTAAGAAAAAGTGCGCAAGACTTTATC
Source organism: Monoplex corrugatus (assembly GCA_030674185.1). NCBI lineage: Eukaryota > Metazoa > Mollusca > Gastropoda > Littorinimorpha > Ranellidae > Monoplex > Monoplex corrugatus. The sequence continues at coordinate 169,329,926 of CM060305.1, forward strand.
GAACACATAGAGTTGAATGGACCAGAAAATGATAGAAAGGAATGGAGGAAGAAAGAAACAAAGAGAGTGACAGAAAAGAGGAAAAATTCTAGCACAGAATTTCCAGAAGATAGGGGTACTGTTTGTACTGAAAGAGTCCCTGGCGTCCCCATGGGGGGGGGGGGGGGGGTGGAGGATCAGATGCCGTGTACACGTGCTCTGTGTGGACTGGCGGTTGCATGCACGAACAAAGATTTTTTATGGGCGTGATTAACAGACCTGTACGCTGAGATGAGACAGTGGCAACTGTAGCTCCACATGCAGCCATTACGACTGGCATAAATCATTGTGTTTTTTTTTTTTTTTTTTTTTGCTAATGAGTTTAGTCAGGCTTTATGAAAGACGCGCTGAATGAGGGCAGGCTGACTTTTGCTTTTGCTTCGTTTCAACCCCCGAAGGCGACACAAGGCTTAAATTTGGGACAGTAGGTGAGTGCTGGAGTCCCCATTTTCACCTGGTTTACCCACTTTATTCCATGGTGTGTGTGTGTGTGTGTGTGTGTGTGTGTGTGTGTGTGTGTGTGTGTGTGTGTGTGTGTGTGTGTGTGTGTGTGTGTGTGTGTGTTTTGTGTGTGTGTGTGTGTGTATTTTGTTTTGTGTTTGTTGTGTTTTGTGTTTTGTGTGTGTGTGTGTGTGTGTGTGTTGTGTTTTGTGTGTGTGTGTGTGTGTGTGTGTGTGTGTGTGTGTGTTGTGTGTGTTGTGTGTGTGTGTGTGTGTATGTGTTTTGTGTGTGTGTGTGTGTGTGTGTGTGTGGTGTATGTGTTTTGTGTGTGTGTGTGCAGTGTGTGTGTGTGTGTGTTTTGTGTGTGTGTGTGTGTGTGTGTGTTGTGTGTGTGTGTGTTGTGTGTGTGTGTGTGTGTTTTGTGTGTGTGTTGTGTGTGTGTGTTTGTGTGTGTGTGTGTGTGTGTGTGTGTGTGTGTGTTGTGGTGTGTGTGTTGTGTGTTTGTGTGTGTGTGTCGTGTGTGTGTGTGGTGTGTGTGTGTGTGTGTGGTGTGTGTGTGTGTGTGTTGGTGTTTGTGTTGTGGTGTGTGTGTTGTGGTGTGTGCTGCGTGTGTTGTGTGTTGATTCAGCCTGAATCTTGCGAGGCGTTCGGTTGCAATGCCGAACGAATAAAATTACCGAGAGAGATCTAGGCCATGGAGATTTTTAAAAACCTCTTCTCGACAAAAGGAAGACTGTTTGATACTGACCGCGCGCGCGCGCGAGAGAGAGAGAGAGAGAGAGAGAGGAGAGAGAGAGAGAGAGAGAGTTAGAGAGAGAAGAGAGAGAGTTAGAGAGAGAGAGAGTTAAGAGAGAGAGAGAGAGTTAGAGAGAGAGAGTTAGAGAAAGAGAGAGAGAGTTAGAGAGAGAGAGTTAGAGAGAGAGAGTTAGAGAGAGAGTTAGAGGAGAGAGAGTTAGAGAGAGAGAGAGAGAGTTAGAGAGAGAGAGAGTTAGAGAGAGAGAGAGTTAGAGAGAGAGAGAGAGAGTAGAGAGAGAGAGAGAGAGAGAGAGAGAGAGAGAGAGAGTGTGTGTATGTGTCACAAGATATATCAGCAAGGATACCTAAGCTGCTTGTGGATAATTTGTCACCGATTATAGTGTGTAAATCTATTTCAGTAAGTAATGGAGAATGCGTAACTGCAGGTCCTTAACGGTTCAGTATTTTGACGGGCATTATCCATGAACGTGAAACCACTGATTTCAAAATTATCTGGGCCATGGGCTTTTTTCAGGATGGAGTTGTATCAAACTCGGCACTAATGTTTGGTGTGGTAAGAAAAGTGTATTCTGTTGATATTCAGGTCTAGGTCACAACTGTGGCAAACATTTTATTAAGGTGTCGGCAAGCATTTCTCTATTGTTTGTTGACGGATTGTGATGATCAGTAAAGTTTGGAGTTTATTCAACGGAGATATATCGCGCTTAGACAATTCCATGTGCGCTCCTTCCAAGTCAGCGTGTAATTATCTGGCAGACTTCTCTGTTAAAACTGTGTGTACAGTTCAGCGCTGGTGAGCATGTTTTTATATGGAATGTGCGCTATACAAATAAACATTATTATTATTATTATTATAGTTTAAGGTGCACATGGTCAAAATACACCTGGTTTAAACATATATTTATTCAGAACATTAATGAAGAAGATTAGGTAAAGACAAGCAACATTTATGGAACATTTTATGAGGCAAGAGAAATTAGAGCACCTGGTCACAACAGGAAAGCTGGAGGGAAAGAGAACACCAAGTAGACCTAGGAAGAAAATATTGGATGGATTTGCGGAGTGGATGAAGACAGAGAGGGTGGGAGATGTACTTGCAGCGACAAAAGATAGATTCGTATGGAGGGCCATAATCGCCAACGCCATGCAGCAGACACATGATGATGATGGTCAAAATACACCTGATTTAAACATATTTATTCAGGACACACATTAGGTACAGCTTGTAGGATACATACGCCTTGAAGACTCAAGATCTGATATTTCAAGTTCAATGCCAGCTGCAACATTAAAAACTGGCCTATTCGCTGCCCATCTTAATGTTTCCATCATTCTGATGGGGTTAGCTTACTGTTGAATAGGTCCATCTCTCCCCTGTCCATTTCAGGACAATGCCAGGGCTTAGGGGTTTGTGCAGGTTCAGGGAGTCTGACAGATAACTGCTTGCAGATTTGGGTGGAGCGCATATGGAATTGTCCGAATGCAACGAATCCCTCTTGAACAAATCCCTAACTGCCAACTCTTTGGGACAAGATCGGCAATGGCTTTCGTCCTGACCTCAGTACATGTACACAGAACAACAGGAGGTACGTGGGAGGAAAGGAAAGGAGGAGGGTGGGGTGGGGGGCTGGAAACGTCACAGAGAGGGGCTGGGAACGTCACAGAGAGGGGCTGGGAACGTCACAAAGAGATGCTGGGAACGTCACAGAGAGGGGCTGGGAACGTCACAAAGAGGTGCTGGGAACGTCACAGAGAGGGGCTGGAAACGTCACAGAGAGGGGCTGGGAACGTCACAGAGAGGGGCTGGGAACGTCACAGAGAGGGGCTGGAAACGTCACAAAGAGGGGCTGGAAACGTCACAAAGAGGGGCTGGAAACGTCACAGAGAGGGGCTGGAAACGTCACAGAGAGGGGCTGGGAACGTCACAGAGAGGGGCTGGAAACGTCACAGAGAGGGGCTGGAAACGTCACAGAGAGGGGCTGGAAACGTCACAAAGAGGGCTGGAACGTCACAGAGAGGGGCTGGAAACGTCACAGAGAGGGGCTGGAAACGTCACAGAGAGGGGCTGGAAACGTCACAGAGAGGGGCTGGAAACGTGACAGAGAGGGGCTGGAACGTCACAAAGAGGGGCTGGGAACGTCACAGAGAGGGGCTGGGAACGTCACAGAGAGTGGCTGGAAACGTCACAGAGAGGGGTTGGGAACGTCACAGAGAGTGGCTGGAAACGTCACAGAGAGGGGCTGGAAACGTCATAGAGAGTGGCTGGAAACGTCACAGAGAGGGGCTGGAAACGTCACAGAAAATGTATCACCAGTAACATTAATGTATGTAAAAGGAGATTGGTTTGGGAAGAGATGGGTCGTTTGGTTGTCACTGAAAGGGAAATCAGAGGATCACCTCTGTACCCACCTGAGTAATATGAACGAATGATGACCTCTTCAACTGTTTCAAATACGCGGCAGTTCTCTTGTGGTGGCAGCTATTGATTACCCTTCACTAAAATATGCACACACACACACACACACACACACACACACACACACACACACACACACACACACACACACACACACACACACACACACACACACATGTCTGTATATCTATCTATCTATCTATCTGTGTGTGTGCATATGTGTGTGTGTGTGTGTGTGTGTGTGTGTGTGTGTGTGTGTGTGTGTGTGTGTGTGTGTGTGTGTGTGTGTGTGTGTGCGTGTGTGTGTTAGTTCAGATGAAGTGTGCGGATTGCTGCATTCTTTATTTCATCATGTCGGCGGCATTTTCACGAAACGTGTTTAGCTGTTTCTACTGTTTGCACCTCAGTCACAAGAAGGATCAAGGGATAAGTATTTGAATAAATAATGTTGATTAAGGTCATTGATCTTTGTCTCAGTCAGCAAGTGTACACTTTGGACATGACAACTTTCGTTATAACGGTCTGTTTGACCTGGAAAGTGAAGTGTGTCAATAATTAAGTACCTATATCTTGGCTGTTTGTGAACCAGTTCACCTATATCTTGGCTGTTTATGAACCAGTTTACCTATATCTTGGCTGTTTGTGAACCAGTTTACCTATATCTTGGCTGTTTGTGAACCAGTTTACCTATATCTTGGCTGTTTGTGAACCAGTTTACCTATATCTTGGCTGTTTGTGAACCAGTTTACCTATATCTTGGCTGTTTATGAACCAGTTTACCTATATCTTGGCTGTTTATGAACCAGTTTACCTATATCTTGGCTGTTTATGAACCAGTTTACCTATATCTTGGCTGTTTGTGAACCAGTTTAAAACGCCTTGAAACTTACTGCTGTTGGGAAAGGAAAACTGAAAAATATTATCGAGCGTTATCATTTGCATGTTATATTAAATACCGCTCAAAACGCGTTTAAAGGACGCAAAAAGGGATAGCAATAATATGGCTTGACCATCTTTTCTTTCTTTCTGTCTGTCTTTCTTTCTTCTTTTTTTTTTTTTTTCCAGAAATTGTCTTCTTACTGTTAAATATTTTATATAACAAATTTGAGACTTTCTTCACACGGGACGTTGTTTGAAAAATGGGGGGAAAAAAAAAATCCTCGATACACGTCACCGGTGTTCTTACATTTGATGACCCCCACACCACCTGACTCCTTAGGCAGATTTGTGTTCGTGACAAATGGTTCATCTCAAAAGAGCAGAGAAATATTGTCGTTTACCGGTACGTTTCACAGACACAAGCTCCCTTTGTCCGTCTTGATCACTCTTCTTCCTTACAGTTTTCATTTTTAAAGGAGTATTCATATTTCAAAAATATTTCGAAATGAAAAAAAAAAAAAAGGTGAGGTCAGGTTTT
>CM060305.1:169344994-169349994 GCA_030674185.1 Monoplex corrugatus
TTTTGCCCAGCAGTGATTTCCACCCTCTACATTTTCAGTGTTTTGCCTCACTGCCCTTCTGTCCTCTCTCCTTCAGTTTGCGTGTGCTCCGTGTCCTGGAGCCTGGTCGTTGTTGGGTGATTGCTTTGATGAATGGAGAAAGTGCACGCTTTGGTTTGATTTTTGTGGGTTGTGGGTTTGGCATTCCATTTTTTACCCACTGGACGAGGCGGCAGGGAAGTTTTTAGTCCCGTTTTTATTATCCATTGTTTGGTGTCTGTGATCTGTCTGTGACCGTGCGTTCGCGCCTGACAAAGGCTAGTTGGCCGAAAATTTGCGCTTGTTTTGTTTTGTCTCGTTGGATACGCGCTTATATTGGTTTTCTTGTTCTTCTGGTTCGTGTTTGCTTGGGCGCGGGCAGTCACACTTGTTTTGGATCTTGATTTTTGTATCAAGATTTGGCGCCTTATCATCATCATCATCATCATCATCATCATCATCATCATCATCATCATCATCATCATCATCATCATCATCATCATCATCATCATCATTATTAGTAGTAGTAGCAGTGGTAGTAGTAATATTATTATAAATGTCTGGTCTTGAGTTCGGTTCCCAGCCCGCAACATAATAACAGGCCTGTTTGCTGCCAGTCATAATATTATGGTTGCAGTCATTGTGGTGCTATTCGTATTACTATCAGCTTAACTTAGTGTTTCATGGTCTTGCGCCCACTTACCCCCAACCCAAGTCGGTTCAGGACCTGGCCATTGCGTAGGATGCAGGCTCCGAAAGTCATACCACATAACAGATTGCAAGATTCGCGTGGAGCGCGTATGGAAATGCCCGAGTGTGATGAATCCCCTCTTGAACAAAATTCCAACGCTGTTGGAAGAGATGTGGCACAAAAATGATTGCAGGCAACTCGTTCCCACGGTTTGCAGCGATCGATCCAGACATGATGCAACGTGTGGTGGGCGGTTAGGTTTAGTCCTACATTTAAACGGTAAAGGTCGTCACCTAATCCTGAGGTCGTCAGGGAGTGAGGTGGTAGAGACTTTAACTTTGCTCGGGGGTTTGCCAGCGTCGTGTTAGTGGTGGGTCGGTGGTACTCGTCTCCCGTCCTCTCGACTGTTTTCCTTCTCCGTCTCTGAAGAGGAAGTTGGAGTTTGGTCAAAGAGGGATTTGTCGCACGCGGACATTTCCATAGGCGCTTCACCCAAATCTGCCAGCAGTCATGTGGACTACTTTAGCAAAACTGTACGCGCTGGCGAGGTCCACAAAGAGGGAAAAGGGAACAGGGCCCATGAAGCACAGACGCTACCAGAATGGGAGGGGCAAGGTAGCGAACAAGCCGGCTTTAACCCTTTGATTCCTCCGCCCTGTCCACCATCAACCTGCGTTGTCAACCATGCTAGCAAAGCAAAAACTTAACCCTTTGATTCCCGCACCCTATCGACTAGTTTCCTGCAGACTTTGCAGCAACTTACCCACTGCATAGTGTGGGCGAAACAAATGCCCTGAGCATGCACGCCCACTGGAGATGAAATACGTGGACTGTGCAGCCACCTGCCACCTGCACAGTGTAGGCAAAGCAAGGTGCATACACGTATACCCCCCCCTCTCCCCCCCCAAAAAAAACCAAACCAAAAAACAAACAAAACCAACAGACACACACACACACACACACACACACACACACACACACACACACACACACACACACACACACACACACACACACACACACACAAAACGCAAAATACAAAATATAAAACAAAAACTACACACACTCACGAAACCCCCCGCGGACCCCCCCCCCCAAAAAAAAAAAAAAGAAAAAAAAAGAAAAAAAAAAAAAAAAAAAGGAAAGCCAAACAACAACAAAACACACACACACACACACACACACACACACACACCACACACACACACACACACACACACACACACACGCGACACACACACACACGCGCACACACACACACACATGTGACCCTACCCCCCAAAAAAGATGGAAAGGTGGGCGAGAGGAAAGGGGATGGTGTGGGGAAGGAGACGTGTCATAGGTCACGACCACTTGTGCCTTTGTTCAATGCCGCAGGCCGCTGTTTACATACAGCGCCAAGCTTTGGTTGGATGGTTCGCAACCGTCAGTCACGTTTTCTGCCTTCTTTTTCGTGACAACCAACGCCGTAGCCATAGACACGGAACACGAGCGTGGGCGTCCGACAGAAGCAATCATTCTCAGGTAACGAGGCCGTGAGCCAACCCAGACTGGCTTCATAAAACATGAAGTGTAGTTGTTTTATAGCATAACGCCTTGACAGTCACGCTTGTGAGCTTCTGTCGGGGCCATGTTATTTCACCAACAGGAGCGCCTCTCGCGTCGTCTCCGGAGGGAAGAGTATGGTAGACGTGTAGCGTGTCTAGGTGATATATTGAATTAAAAAAATATTAATAATAATAATAATAATAATAATAATAATAATAAATGGTTATTTATGAGCGCTTTCCACTTGCACAAAGCGCTTTACAACAACAATAAAAAGTAAAACAAGCACACGAACTCACAGACACACACCAACACACACACAAACACGCACAGACACACACACACAAACCACACACACACGCACGCACGCACGCACACAAACACACACGCGCACGCATTCACACCCAAAAACACGCACATCAAGAATTAAGTATATTTAGGGTTCGCCTAACAGTAATGATAATAATAGAAATAATATTAATAATTAAGTATATTTAGGGTTCGCCTAATAGTAATGATAATAATAGAAATAATATTAATAATTATGTATATTTAGGGTTCGCCTAACAGTAATGATAATAATAGAAATAATATTAATAATTATGTATATTTAGGGTTCGCCTAACAGTAATGATAATAATAGAAATAATATTAATAATTAAGTATATTTAGGGTTCGCCTAACAGTAATGATAATAATAGAAATAATATTAATAATTAAGTATATTTAGGGTTCGCCTAACAGTAATGATAATAATAGAAATAATATTAATAATTAAGTATATTTAGGGTTCGCCTTACAGTGCACTAGGCGCTTCCAAGTTAAACAAAGAAAAAGGAAATATTCATGTAACACGCGTTCACTAATCTCCTCCTTGCAACTGATACTGGCAAAGTCTCTCTCCTCACACTCCTTGATCTGTCTGCAGCCTTTGATACCATTGATCATGGTATTCTCCTTTCTAGACTTCATCATACTTTTGGCATCTCTGATATTGCTCTGTCTTGGTTCACTTCATACCTATCCAACAGAAAACAAACCGTTCTCATCAATGGCACTTACTCTCAACCTGCATACCTGACCTGTGGTGTTCCACAAGGATCTGTCCTTGGCCCTGTTCTTTTCACTCTTTACACCTCCCCCCTGTCCACCATCATCAACTCCCATTCTATAAAACACCACTTCTATGCTGATGACACCCAACTTCAAGACAGTGACTCACCTGAGAATATACAGCGCCTGTTGACTCGCACCACTGAGTGTTACTCGGACATTAAGAACTGGATGACACACAATAGACTTCAGCTTAATGACGACAAAACAGAAGCTATCCTCATTGGCACCCATCAGAAACTTTCTCAGCTGCCTCCTCTTTCTCTCCCATTATGTAACACATCAGTCCCAATTTCTGATTCAGCTAAAAACCTTGGTGTCTGCATTGACTCTACCCTCTCCATGAACAACTTTGTTTCTCAAACTGCCAGATCCTGCTACTATCATCTCCATCGTATAAGGCTGATCAGGAAGTATCTCTCTGTCGAAACAACTGCAAAACTCGTTCTCTCCTTCATAATGTCTCGCATTGACTATTGCAATTCACTCCTGTCTGGTCTTCCTGCCTCCACCATTCACATCCTACAGCGCATTCAAAACAATGCTGCACGCCTTGTACTCAAAAAGAAAAAAGCTGACCACATATCTCCTCTCCTGGCACAACTTCACTGGCTCCCTGTATCAAAGCGCATACAGTACAAACTAGACACCATGTGCTACAAAAGCCTCAATAACGCAGCCCCCGATTACCTGTCAAGCCTACTTGAGACCTATGTTCCCTCACGTACCCTCCGCTCTGCCTCTGATCCTCTGACTTTTCGCTTTCCACGCACTAAGCTCAATACCTATGGTCCACGAGCCTTCTCTGTTTCTGGTCCACTCTCCTGGAACAAACTTCCTCTCTCAGTCCGTCAGCAACCTACTTTTGTCTCCTTCAAGTCCGCTCTCAAAACTCACCTTTTCTCCTCCGCATAAAATCCTAACCTCACTCAACCCCCCCCCCCCTCTGCAGCCTGTCTCCGCTCGGAGGGAATCACATGGTTATAATATATAATTGTATGCTATGCTCTCTGTGGTTTTCCATTGCTTTTATTCTTGCTTTTATTGCTTTTATTCTTTCTCCCCATTTATAGCCATGCGTGTGTGTGGTGGTGTGTGTGTGTGTGTGTGTGTGTGTGTGTCTGTGTGTGTGCGTGCGTGTGTGTGCGTGCGTGCGTGCGTGCGTGCGTGCTTGCGTGTGTGTCTGCTTCAGCGCTTAGATTTGATTTTATCAAGATTTTGCGCTATAATAAATATTGTAATTATATTATTATTATACTAATTATAGCCATTTAACATCATGGTCTCATTCTTAGTTACATCGTATACAAACGGTGCAAGAAGCACTAGAACAGGAAGGGATAAAGTCAGTAGAACAGGGTTCAATTAACCCTTTGACTCCCGCAACCTATCACCAACAGTGAAAGCTTTAACCCTTTGACTCCCTTACCCTTCCACCAGCTTTCTGCAGGAAGCTGTTGGAAAGGGTGAGGAGTCAAAAGGGTTGAGTTTTTGCCGCTAGCATGGTTGACACTGCAAGATGCTGGTGGAAAAGGTGCAGGAGCGAAAGGGTTTAAACAGAAAGATTCACATGAATGCGGGTTGTAAAGGGTTAAACAGAAAGATTCACATGAATGCGGGTTGTAAACGG
>CM060305.1:169354994-169357494 GCA_030674185.1 Monoplex corrugatus
ATTTAATAGTGAAATAAAGATCTACTTCTTGTCTCTGATGGAAATTCAATGGTGGTAATCTTGTTTAATAGTGAAATAAAGATCTTCTTCTGCTCTGATGGAAATTCAATGGTGGTAATCTTGATTTAATAGTGAAATAAAGATCTTCTTGTCTCTGATGGAAATTCAGTGGTGGTAATCTTAATAGTGAAATAAAGATCGTTTCTTGTCTCTGATGGAAATTCAATGGTGGTAATCTTAATAGTGAAATAATGATCTTGTTCTTGTCTCTGATGGAAATTCAATGGTGGTAATCTTAATAGTGAAATAAAGATCTTGTTCTTGTCTCTGATGGAAATTCAATGGTGGTAATCTTAATAGTGAAATAATGATCTTGTTCTTGTCTCTGATGGAAATTCAATGGTGGTAATCTTAATAGTGAAATAAAGATCTTGTCTCTGATGGAAATTCAGTGGTGGTAATCTTAACTAATGGCGATGCTCGCGCTATAGCTTCGGAGATGTTATGTTTTTTTCACGACTTTGTATACTATATAAGGGAGATTATATGACAGAGAGTTTACCATTGACTTTTAAGAACATCTATAACAGGATAGGTTATATTGCCGTTGGATATTTTCATAATTTTTTAATAAAGTACCAAAATGTCTGATTGAGAGATTTCAGCGCTTTTGAGTGCGTCTCCAAGAGTTAAGTGAAATGAAAATCTTCTTTTGGTCTTCGTCTCGTTCGTTGTCACATTTGGAGTTTAGTCTCAAAGGTGAAACAGGTCGTCATCTGTGGCGTATCTACAGATCCTTCTCCCGCTGGCTCAGAGGTGTCGGCCAGATCTCCTCCCTCAGTGACCGGTAGTTCTCACAGTCCTGGAGGATGTGTCCTACTGTCTGGTCAGCTTCTCCACAGGGACACCAGGGAATGGTACAAGTCGGAATCGCTTGTTCATGTGTTGGTTCAGTCTGTTGTGTTCAGTTCACAGGTGGAGGATAATGACTTGACACGGGACAGCATGGTGGATAACTGTCATGTAGCTGGTGTGATAGCTGTCATGTAACTGGTGATAACTGTCATGTAACTGGTTGATAACTGTCATGTAACTGGTGATAACTGTCATGTAACTGGTGATAACTGTCATGTAGCTGGTGATAACTGTCATGTACTGGTGATAACTGTCATGTACTGGTGATAACTGTCATGTAACTGGTGATAACTCATGTAACTGGTGATAACTGTCATGTAACTGGTGATAACTGTCATGTAACATGGTTGATAACTGTCATGTAACTGGTGATAACTGTCAGTCATATAACTGTCATTATGTAGCTGGTGATAACTGTCATGTATGGTGATAACTGTCATGTAGTGGTGATAACTGTCATGTAGACTGGTGATAACTGTCAATGTAACTGTCATGTAACTGGTGATAACTGTCATGTAACTGGTGATAACTGTCATACTGGTGATAACTGTCATGTAGCTGGTGATAACTGTCATGTAGCTGGTGATAACTGTCATGTAGCTGGTGATATAACTGTCATGTAACTGGTGATAACTGTCATGTAGTGGTGATAACTGTCATGTAGCTGGTGATAACTGTCATGTAGCTGGTGATAACTGTCATGTACTGGTGATAACTGTCATGTATATAGCTGTCATGTACTGGTGATAACTGTCATGTAGACTGGTGATAACTGTCAGTAACTGTCATGTAACTGGTGATAACTGTCATGTAAACTGGTGATAACTGTCATATGTATACTGTCATGTAACTGGTGATAACTGTCATTGTACTGTAATGGTGATAATGTCACGTACTGGTGATAACTGTCATGTAGCTGGTGATAACTGTCATGTAACTGGTGATAACTGTCATGTACTGGTGATAACTGTCATTACTGTCATGTAACTGGTGATAACTGTCATGTAGCTGGTGATAACTGTCATGTAACTGGTGATAACTGTCATATAAGTTACTGGTGATAACTGTCAGTACTGGTGATAACTGTCATGTAGCCAGGTGCTGTGAACAGAACCTTGATGACGGTTTTCATCTCTGTAAGACTGATGTTGTTGTCTTTCTGTTCATCTCTGTAAGACTGATGTTGTTGTCTTTCTGTTCATCTCTGTAAGACTGATGTTGTCTTTCTGTTCATGCTCTGTAAGACTGATGTTGTTGTCTTTCTGTTCATCTCTGTAAGACTGATGTTGTTGTCTTTCTGTTCATCTCTGTAAGACTGATGTTGTTGTCTTTCTGTTCATCTCTGTAAGACTGATGTTGTTGTCTTTCTGTTCATCTCTGTAAGACTGATGTTGTTGTCTTTCTGTTCATCTCTGTAAGACTGATGTTGTTGTCTTTCTGTTCATGCTCTGCTCCCAGCTTCGCCATTTTGTCCGCCTCTTCATTTTCTGGGCTATCACAGTATGAGGGGATCCACTGCAGTACTGCTTGGTGTATCTGATGTTGTGTACTGATTTTTGCAGATGTGGCAGTTTGCATGCAGTGT
>CM060305.1:169362494-169364994 GCA_030674185.1 Monoplex corrugatus
TCACTTGTTTTCAGTGTACTGGTCACTTGTTTTCAGTGTACTGGTCACTTGTTTTCAGTGTACTGATCACTTGTTTTCAGTGTACTGGTCACTTGTTTTCAGTGTACTGGTCACTTGTTTTCAGTGTACTGATCACTTGTTTTCAGTGTACTGGTCACTTGTTTTCAGTGTACTGATCACTTGTTTTCAGTGTACTGATCACTTGTTTTCAGTGTACTGATCACTTGTTTTCAGTGTACTGATCACTTGTTTTCAGTGTACTGGTCACTTGTTTTCAGTGTACTGATCACTTGTTTTCAGTGTACTGATCACTTGTTTTCAGTGTACTGATCACTTGTTTTCAGTGTACTGATCACTTGTTTTCAGTGTACTGATCACTTGTTTTCAGTGTACTGATCACTTGTTTTCAGTGTACTGATCACTTCAGTTGAGTTTGGATGGAAAAGCTGTTGCCCCATAATGTTTGCTTTCATAATAGACATAATTTGAGTGGATGGAAAAGCTGTTGCCCATAATGTTTGCTTTCATAATAGACATAATTTGAGTGGATGGAAAAGCTGTTGCCCCATAATGTTTGCTTTCATAATAGACATAATTTGAGTGGATGGAAAAGCTGTTGCCCCATAATGTTTGCTTTCATAATAAACATAATTTGAGTGGATGGAAAAGCTGTTGCCTCATAATGTTTGCTTTCATAATAGACATAATTTGAGTGGATGGAAAAGCTGTTGCCTCATAATGTTTGCTTTCATAATAGACATAATTTGAGTGGATGGAAATGCTGTCCACATAATGTTTGCTTTCATAATAGACATAATTTGAGTGGATGGAAATGCTGTTCACATAATGTTTGCTTTCATAATAGACATAATTTGAGTGGATGGAAATGCTGTCCACATAATGTTTGCTTTCATAATAGACATAATTTGAGTGGATGGAAATGGTGTTGCCCATAATGTTTGCTTTCATAATAGACATAATTTGAGTGGATGGAAATGCTGTCCACATAATGTTTGCTTTCATAATAGACATAATTTGAGTGGATGGAAATGGTGTTGCCCCATAATGTTTGCTTTCATAATAGAAATAATTTGAGTGGATGGAAATGGTGTTTTATAATGTTTGCTCTCATGATAGACATAATTTGACTGGATGGTAATGCTGTCCACCTAATGATTGCTTTCATAATAGACATAATTTGACTGGATGGAAATGCTGTCCTCATAATGTTTGCTTTCAAAATAGACATAATTTGAGTGAAGTTTCTGTGCACGGATGAGTTGCAACGGCAACAGCAGCAGCAGCAGCAGCAGCAGCAACAACAACAAACGCAACAAATATATCCTTGTTTGCCAGCGTCCTTTCCAACATCATTAGACGTGTCTTCCCCCGTGGGGATGCCGGGAGCTCTTTCAGTATAAATAGTATCCCCACCTTCTGGAAATATGTTAGAAATTTCCTCTTTTCTGTTACTCTCTTTGTTTCTTTCTTCCTCCTTTGCTTTCTGTCATTTCTTCCTGTCATTTCCTGCCTTGCTGGTCCTTCACGTGCATATGTTCGATAAAGTCTTACGTTCTCTTAGGATTGATAATTGGGTACATGTACTAAAAGTTCTTTTGGCTTTAGGGAAATGAAATATGCGGAAGCAATTTTAGGTAATTTAGGCCTGTTATTAGATATGTTTTATTGTCCTTAGTAATGTTTAAATTTGTATTAAGGTGTGTTTTTTAAATCCCCTGTGCGATAAATTGGACAGAGTGGTCAACGCCAGGGGCATCTCCTTAGATTATGTGTAAATGCATTGATACGTGTATACTTAGTTTTCTTTTCCTTTTGTTTTCCAGTTGAAGTGTTGTGTATGTTTTGAAACAGTTATAGCCCTGACATGGCTGTTAGTTGTGTATGTTTTGAAACGGTTATAGCCCTGACATGGCTGTTAGTTGTGTATGTTTTGAAACGGTTATAGCCCTGACATGGCTGTTAGTTGTGTATGTTTTGAAACGGTTATAGCCCTGCAATGGCTGATTAGTTGTGTATGTTTTGAAACGGTTAAGCCTGACATGCTGTTAGTTGTGTATGTTTTGAAACGGGTTATAGCCCTGACATGGCTGTTAGTTGTGTATGTTTGAACGGTTATAGCCCTGACATGGCTGTTAGTTGTGTAATGTTTTGAAACGGTTATAGCCTGACATGGCTGTACACAGTCAGATGGACTTTAACTCTTTGACTCCCGTACCCTGTTGGAAGCTGGTGATAGGTGAGGAAGTCAAAGGTGATTTTTTAACCTCGCTAGCATGGTTAACAATGCAGGATGCTGGTGGACAGGTGCGGCAGTTAAAGGGTTAAACAAAAATAACAGCGTCAGACGTGTGGAACAGTGAAAATGTGACTTTGAAGACTACTAGGCAGTAAGTGGTATTCATCCTGTACAGTAGCCACAGTCTGACCTCTGCTGCTTGCTGCTCTCTCGTCTCTTATCTGGCCAGGGGCAAAGTGAATA
>CM060305.1:169374994-169377494 GCA_030674185.1 Monoplex corrugatus
GTTAACCTCCACCTCCCTTCCACCCTACCCATTACTACAAAGCATTAACCTCCACCCCCTTCCATCCTACCATCACTACAAAGCGTTAACCTCACCTCCCTTCCACCCTACCCATTCTACAAAGCATTAACCACCACCCCTTCCATCCTACCCATCACTACAAAGCGTTAACCTCCACCCTTCCATCCTACCCATTACTACAAAGCATTAACCTCCACCCCTTCCATCCTACCCATCACTACAAAGCGTTAACCTCCACTCCCTTCCACCCTACCCATTACTACAAAGCATTAACCTCCACCCCTTCCATCCTACCCATCACTACAAAGCGTTAACCTCCACCTCCTTCCACCCTACCCATCACTACAAAGCGTTAACCTCCCCCCTTCCACCCTACCCATCCTACAAAGCGTTAACCTCACACCCTTCCACCCTAACCCATCACTACAAAGCGTTAACCTCCACCCCCTTCCACCTACCCAAACACTAACAAAGCGTTACCTCCCCCCTTCCACCTACCATCACTACAAAGCGTTACCTCCACCCCTTTCCACCCTGACCATCACTACAAAGCGTTAACCTCCACCCCTTCCATCCTACCATCACTACAAAGCGTTAACCTCCCCCCTTCAACCCTAACCATCCTACAAAGCGTTAACTCACCCCTTCACACATCGTTCAAAACTAGACTGTCAAAAAGTTTCTAAACGATAACACAACGTTTCCAAACTGGTAACACACATTTTCAAACTGGTAACGCAACACAACAGTTTCCACTCTAGTAACACAACAGTTTCCACACTGGTAACACAACAGTTTTCAACTAGTAACAACAGTTTCCACTCTGGTAACACAACAGTTTCCACTCTAGTAACACAACAGTTTCCACACTGGTAACACAACGGTTTCCACACATAGTAACACAACAGTTTCCACACTGGTAACACAACAGTTTTCAAACTGGTAACACAACAGTTTTCAAACTGGTAACACAACAGTTTCCACTCTAGTAATACAACAGTTTTCAAACTGGTAACACAACAGTTTCCACACTGGTAACTTAACAGTTTTCAAACTGGTAACTTAACAGTTTTCAAACTGGTAACACAACAGTTTTCAAACTGGTAACACAACAGTTTTCATACTGGTAACACAACAGTTTCCACTCTAGTAACACAACAGTTTCCACACTGGTAACACAAGTTTCCACACTGGTAACACAACAGTTTCCACACTGGTAACACAACAGTTTCCACACTGGTAACACAACAGTTTCCACACTGGTAACACAACAGTTTCCACACTGGTAACACAACAGTTTTCACACTGGTAACACAACAGCTTCCACTCTAGTAACACAACAGTTTTCACACTGGTAACACAACAGTTTCCACTCTAGTAACACAACAGTTTCCACACTGGTAACACAACAGCTTCCACTCTAGTAACACAACAATTTTCAAACTGGTAACACAACAGTTTCCACACTGGTAACACAACAGTTTCTGCATTGGTAACACAACAGTTTTCAAACTGGTAACATAACAGTTTCTGCATTGGTAACACAACAGTTTTCAAACTGGTAACACAACAGTTTCTGCATTGGTAACACAACAGTTTTCAAACTGGTAACGCAACACAACAGTTTCTGCATTGATAACACAACAGTTTTAAAACCGGTAACATAACAGTTTCCATTCTGATAACACAACAGTTTCCACACTAATAACACAAGTTGTCAAACAGGTAACACAACAGCGTGGTGAAATGGCTGTGGAATGAGGATTGTCAGGAAAGTAGTTTGGCATTGGTGCTCTGGGTCCCATTGGGCGCCTGGGTGTTTCATGTTGGTCCTTTTGGCCAGGATTTGTGGTCCTTTTGGCCAGGGTTTGTGGTCCTTTTTGCCAGGGTTTGTGATCCTTTTTGCCAGGGTTTGTGGTCCTTTTTGACAGGATTTGTGGTCCTTTTTGCCATGATTTGCGGTCCTTTTTGCCATCCTCTTTGCCAGGATTTGTGGTCCTTTTTGCCAGGATTTGTGGTCCTTTTTGCCAGGATAATTTTGCATCTTGACCATCGCATGGCATCTGCGGCGTCAGCACATAATGAAATTTACTCCGAACGCGAAGACACCATCTTGACAAACTGAAACTGAAAACAGAACTGGTTTGCCGTGATATTCTGGAATTTGTTCAGACGAAATGGAAACTGACGTACCGTGTTGTTTGGGTAGTTGGTTACATAAATACGGCACTGACATACCATATCCAGTTATCGTAAAACAGCGGGGGGTGTAATTAAGACAAGTTGGAAAATTGCCTTTGTGTCAAGAAAAGAGGAAGTATTGTGATTACTGACGAGAAACCACCAGAGAACCAGCACAAAGTGTATGGCGTAACACTACGGTTATAAAGGACTTTTTCCCCTCCAGTGTTGAGATGATCTTCTTGATGGAGGCAGACACAAGTAGATCCATTCATAAGGAAGATTAGGAAAAGACAGG
>CM060305.1:169384994-169397494 GCA_030674185.1 Monoplex corrugatus
TTATTATATAGCGCAAAATCTTGATAAAATCAAATCTAAGCGCTGAAGCAGACACACACGCACGCACGCACGCACGCACACACACGCACGCACGCACGCCCCGCACGCACGCACACACACACACACACACACACACACACACACACCACACGCATGGCTATAAATGGGGAGAAAGAATAAAAGCAATAAAAGCAAGAATAAAAGCAATGGAAAATTATAGAGAGCATAGCATATACAATTATATATTATAACCATGTGATTCCCACAATGTAGTCACAGTGTGGGCTGGACATTCTCAAGCGATGCAAATAAGAAAACGGAAGATAGTGGCCAGCGCCTTGAATGAACTTATAACACCATCGCCCTGTAAGTTTTTAAATGGACAATTTCATTGAGGAAGGAAATCTTCTCTGTTGTTTGATTATTTTGACCCAGTTCAGCCGATGTTTGTCAGACCCTACACAGAATTATGTTTCACTTTCTTAATGTCATTGTACACATTTTTTGGTCGAGCCCTAGGTGATTTTAGAAATTTTAAAAGCGATTGGTTGGTTCTTAATATCTGTACACATTTTGGATTGGTGTATTTTTAAGGTGGTTTAGAAGTTTTAAAGTGATTGGTTGGTTCTTAAATGTCTGTACACATTTTCGATTGGTCAATTTTTAAGGTAATATTAAAAGTTTGGTTTTGATTGGTCAGTTCTTACTGTCTGTACGTATTTTCGATTGGCCGATACTTACGGGGATTTCAAAAGTTTGGTTTGATTGGTCAGTTCTTACTGTCTGTACGTATTTTCGATTGGCCGATACTTACGGGGATTTTAAAAGTTTGACTGTGATTGGTCAGTTCTTACTGTCTGTACGTATTTTCGATTGGCCGATACTTACGGGGATTTTAAAAGTTTGACTGTGATTGGTCAGTTCTTACTGTCTGTACGTATTTTCGATTGGCCGATACTTACGGGGATTTTAAAAGTTTGACTGTGATTGGTCAGTTCTTACTGTCTGTACGTATTTTCGATTGGCCGATACTTACGGGGATTTTAAAAGTTTGACTGTGATTGGTCAGTTCTTACTGTCTGTACGTATTTTCGATTGGCCGATGCTTACGGGGATTTTAAAAGTTTGACTGTGATTGGTCAGTTCTTAAGGGCACAACTATGCAAAGCGTGTCAGCAAGTTTGTGAAAATAGATCGAGGTTATCGTATGGTTTTGTTCGTCATTTAAATCATTTTGATTTGTGTTACAGAAGTCAGTTTATGTGTGACTGACAGAAATAGAAAGAAAGTAGATTGTGTGTATGTAGGTGCGTGTTCTATGTGTTTTCCCCAACCACACACAACCTTCCACTCAGTCACTTCAACAACCTCTGTAAACAAAATAGTATATTTAAATATTTATAAGTAATCAATATCATCAGTTCAATTTTCATCCAACTGGATCAACAAATACATAAGACAGAAATAAATGTTCATTGACAACTGTTCAATGGAAAGTAATCGATTCAGGTTTCCGTCCCAAACAGTCCTTTCACAGGAATTCTTTCACTGCGTCAGCACTTCAGTCAGTTTGGTGTGAACGGAACACGGAACAGGAAGTGCCCAAAAGTGCTCATGCGTTGTACAGTTCTTCACTTTTTGTTACCCTTTAGTAGGACTGCTTCATGTTGTGGGATTATCCAGATCTGCAGAAAAATAAAACGCTTTTTTGGGGGGGGGGGGGGGGGCACAGTATCCAAATGTATGTAAAAAAATTAGTCTCAGACATTCAAGTGATCAATTTAAAACACAAATCTAAACCAGTGATTCGAGAGTTGCAGTTCACACCTTACACACATACACACAAACACAGTTTGAATCTGAACTGCTGGGGGTGTGGGATGTGTAGATCTAGCCGGTTGTGCCTGTTTAGAAAACTTTTTGATAGAATGCCGTTACTAGTGTGAACAGTTTAATTAAGACAGTCGATGGCATTGATTCGGCTTAGCGACTGGACACGCAGTGACTTAGGTAGGCATTTGTCGTAAAGCAGACAAACATTCAACAGTCTCAGTAAAATTGCCCCGTTCCTTCGTCTACGTTCGTTTTAAGTCTGACCCACGAAAATAAACTCGATCAGTGCTACCTTCCATCCACCCCACCCTTATTATCCATGTATAATTAATTAAGGAAGGCATTTATTTCGCTGACTCAACTTTTACGCTGCTCCACTGTCACACTATCCCCTTTCTGGATCATTTCGGCTCTCCACCACCCCTCTCCCCCCCCCCCCCATTTCTCCCCCTTCCCCACCGAGCCATCGACTCTAAAGGGCCACAAAATCTGGGACACTTGTCCCACAACGCTTTGATGATGAGAATGGAGTTGATAGTGGTGAATGCTTTGGAGGTCCATTTCGACTTGAGACTGAAATGCTTTGGAGTTCCACTTGGGACTGAGACTGCGTGACAAAGGCTGGGTGGGCCCTGCCCTTACTGTCTTGACATCTTGTGGTTACGACGAGGCTCGAAAGTACATAAAGCAACGGTGCTGGTCTGGAAATTTGAGCCATATTCTCAATGGCGCTTCCGTAATGTGGATGACACTATGAATTATTTATTTGTTTCATTTATTCCTTTGTTGTCGTTCACATCGAAATCTAGCTGTCCCCCTGTGTCTTAGCTCTCTCTGTGTCTCTCCTCTCTGTCTCTCTCTCTGTTTCTCTCTCTGTCTGTCTATCTGTCTGTCTCTCTGTGTTTCTCTCTCTGTCTGTCTGTCTGTCTGTCTGTCTCTCTGTCTGTCTCTGTCTCTCTCTCTCTTGTTTTCTCTCTCTCTCTCTTGTCTCTCTCTTTCTGTCTCTCTCTCTGCCTCTCTCTTGTCTCTCTCTGTCTCTGTCTCTCTCTCTCTGTCTCTCTCTCTCTCTGTCTCTGTCTATGTCTCTGTCCCTGTCTTTGTCTCTCTCTCTCTTTCTCTCTCTCACGTATATGTTGTTGTTACTATCGTTTTTTGTTGTTGTTGTTGTTGTTGGTTAGATTTTTTTTTTTAATTACAAGCTTCTTTTCTGCATTTTTATGTGTGTATACACAGTGACTTCTAGGTGTCATACACTGGACTCGGTGACACTAGGAGATTATCAAATTGTTAGACATAGAGCCATTTGTTAGATTCTTGTGTTTTATTTTTTTCTGTTTATTTCATTTTACGTAGCGTTAAGAAACGAAACTGACGATAAATCGAACTTACTCAGATAGGTCAAAGCCTTACTTGAAGGAATGTGCTTGCACGCACGCACACCCACACACACACATTTCTCTCTGTCTCTCTGTCTGTCTCTCTGTCTGTCTCTCTTCTGTCTCTCTCTCTCTCTCTCTCTTTCTCTCTCTCTCTTTTCTCTCTCTCTCTCTTCTCTCTCTCTCTCTCTCTCTCTCTCTCTCTCTCTCTTCTCTCTCCTCTTCTCCTCTCTCTCTCTCTCTCTCTCTCTCTCTCTTCTCTCTCTCTCTCTCTCTCTCTCTCCTCTCTCCTCTCTCTCTCTCCTCTCTCTCTCCTCCTGGCATGCACACACTCGAGAGAAAATCATTATCAGCGAAGATACCTTACCTCAAGTTTTGTTTCGACATTATGAACTTGTCCAATTTTTTCTAATTTGTTTGTCTTGGGCCCAACAAGATATCAGGAATACAAACATTTTCGAGTGGTACTCGTATAACGGATTGTCGTTTTTATCCAAAAATGTGAAGATACGAAATGAAAGCTTTTTCGAAAAGGGTGAATAAAGGTATAGGGTTAGTATTTTTTAATTTAATAAAAAAAAAAAGCAAATGTGGTTGTAATTTCCAGCACCGATTTGTAGAAATGTAACTTTTATCTGATACAAATACATCGATGTTACTGTGTTATTATTGTTATGAAAACATCCTTATTCATTTTGTGTTATTGTGCTGTTATTGTTATTAAAATATCTTATTTATTTACGAGAAAAGATAACGGCATAAAATCAACAGCGACAAAACCAGCAATAGCATACAAATGAGTTGAGTTGAGTTAGTTTTAAAGTCCTACCACTCTTAGAGTACATGAGGACTAGCGAAAAAAATTTTTTTGAAGAAGCCTTCAATAATTTTAATGCATTGTGAGAAACCGATGCTTTATTGGTTCTCTGATCCACCCTGGATGGCAATCGAATGGGTGAATGCAACAAATGAAAGAAATGGATGATTTTTTTAAATGGCTTGACGTTTCTTTGTTCATCCTACTTGACACTAGACGCAGGCAACGCACGCACGTACAGAGGCAAGCACGAGTAGACACAACATATCAGTCAGACCATTCTCCGCCCATTTTCGGCCTACATATCACCTGTACAGTCAGTAACTCCGCCCTCTTGGGAAAGAAGTCAAAATGAACAGGACGGTCGAGCCATACTAATAATTAATCTTGTCCGTCCCGCCTCCCACAGTGGATGACGTGTTTTTAAAAGTTTTGTGTGTCGCCTTGAAGTCAGACTTACCTTATCTCAGGTTCTTAACTTAACAGGCCGATCTTGTGACTTAATAAAAATGACATGTGCTGTTGTAGTTGTCGAAATGTGTACTGAAATCTCTTTGACTGTTTTGTACGGCATGTGATTGGTGATCATCTGTTTTTCCCCTTCACCTTTTGTTCTCAGCAAAGTTTCAGGTATAATGATATAATGAAAATAATAATTAATAATGATGTGATAATGATGATGATGATGAAATACACCTACCACCACCACCACCACCATCACAACAACAACAACGATAATGATAATAATGATGATGATGATAATAATAATATGATGATGATAATGATGCACACTATATAGTTTTTTTCCATCATAAACATGAAATGCACACTAACATAGTTTTTTTCCATCCATAAACATTGAAATGCACACTAACAGTTTTTTTTTCATCCATAAACATTGAATGCACATAACATAGTTTTTTTTTCATCCATAAACAGTTGAAATGCACACTAACATAGTTTTTTTTCATCCATAAACAGTTGGAAATGCACACTAACATAGTTTTTTTTCATCCATAAACAGTTGGAAATGCACACTAACATAGTTTTTTTTATCCATAAACAGTTGGAAATGCACACTAACAAGTTTTTTTTTCATCCATAAACAGTTGGAAATGCACACTAACATAGTTTTTTTTCCATCCATAAACAGTTGGAAATGCACACTAACATAGTTTTTTCCCATCCATAAACAGTTGGAAATGCACACTAACATAGTTTTTTTCCATCCATAAACAGTTGGAAATGCACACTAACATAGTTTTTTTCCATCCATAAACAGTTGGAAATGCACACTAACATAGTTTTTTTCCCATCCATAAACAGTTGGAAATGCACACTAACATATTTTTTTCCATCCATAAACAGTTGGAAATGCACACTAACATAGTTTTTCCCATCATAAACAGTTGGAGATGCACACTAACATATTTTTTCAAACCATAAACAGTTGGAAATGCACACTAACATATTTTTTCAAACCATAAACAGTTGGAAATGCACACTAACATATTTTTTCAAACCACAAACAGTTGGAAATGCACACTAGTTTGCTTTTCCACAGACACGAGCCGAGCGCGCGGCCGTCCCCTCACTCCCCACTTCATGCCATGAATGATTTAAAAAATTTTTTTTTATTATTATTATTCACGAGCAGGATTGTTCTTGGTTTTTATGACAGAACTGTGGAATCAGCATCGGATGTGTCAATTCAGACCCAGCCCGCAACATTAAAAACCGCTGCCATCTGAGTTCATTGCGTAAATCATCTGGTGGTGTAGCTTAGAGTTTCATAAGTTCAGCCCCCTCCCTCCCTCTCCCATCTCCTTTTCAGTTTCACGACCTTACCAGGACATAGAAGTTTTTGTGCAAGCTCAAGGAGTCTGCTACATAATTGCTGGAAGATTTGGAGGAGAGCGCATATGGAATTGTCCGAGTGCAAAAAAAAAAAAAAAAAAAAAAAAAAAAAAAAAAAAAACAAACTTGAATAAACAATAGACTTCATATTACGGCTACAGACTGGTATGAATCGGTCCCTTTTAAGTACATATCCATCAGATTATTGGTTACTGGCTATTGAAACAGTCAAACAAAAGAAAGAAACAAGCAAAAGCTGGTCACACCATTCTAGTAGTCTGGGAAGATAAACAGGAGCACACCAACAGACACCTGGCGGCGCAAAAATATAAATAAATAAAATAAATAAAAAATGAAATAAAATGAAATAAAATACAGTACAATGAAATAAAATGAAATAAGATAAATAGAATAAAATGAAATAAAATGAAATAAGATAAATAGAAGTAAAATGAAATAATAAAAGGAAATATAATAAAATGAAATAAAATACAGTACAATGAAATAAAATAAAACAAAATAAAATAAAATAAAATGAAATAAGATAAATAGAATGAAATGAAATAATAAAATAAAATATAATAAAATAAATAAAATGAAATAAAATACAGTACAATGAAATGAAATAAAATAAAATAAGATAAATAGAATGAATGAAATAATAAAATGAAATAAATAAAATGAAATAAAATAAAGTAAGATAAATAAATAAAATGAAATAATAAAAGGAATATAATAAATAAATAAAATAAATAAAATGAAATAAAATACAGTACAATAAAATAAAATGAAATAAATAAAATGAAATAAAATAAAATGAAATAAGATAAATAGAATAAAATGAAATAATATAATATAATATAATAATAAAATGAAATAAAATTTAATATGTGAAATAAAATGAAAATAAAACGAAAATGACATGAGCAATCCTGGCTTGCTGTGAAGACCCCCATGGCTGGTAGGACTTGGGGGGTGACGTCTGGTGAACAAAAGAGGATGGCTTGACCGATTTCATCATAACAATCTCCTTCGTTTTCTCCACTTAAAATCTGATGTAAAGACTTTTCCCGTGAGAGAACTGTTTTAAAAGGTTGTGTGTGTGTGTGTGTGTGTGTGTGTGTGTGTGTGTGTGTGTGTGTGTGTGTGAGAGAGGTGGAGATGAGAGAGAGAGAGAGAGAGAGAGTGTGTGCTCTGTTGTGTGTGTGTGTTTGAGAGAGAGAGAGGGTTGTGAGAGAGAGAGAGAGAATGTGTGTATGAGAGAGGGAGAGAGTGTTGTGTTTGTGTTTGTGTGTGTGTGTGTGTGGTGTGTGTGTGTGTGTGTGTGTTTGAGAGAGAGAGGGAGAGAGTTGTGTGTGTGAGAGAGAGAGAGAGAGTATGTGTGTGTGTGAGAGAGAGAGAGTACATGTATGTGTGTGTGAGAGAGAGGGAGAGAGTGTTGTGTGTGTGTGTGTGTTCGAGAGAGAGAGAGAGAGAGAGATGTGTGTGTGTGTGTGTGTGTGTGTGTGTGTGTGATGGAAAGAAAAGAGAGTATTGTTATATCCTGGCCATCTGTTCGATCTCTTCTGTCCAGGCGTATCACTAAACATCTGTATTCACATGGCTTTGATCTGTCCGCCAACAAGAGGTTTGAGTGTCTGTAAACAGGCACTGGCTCTTTTCACGGGACAACTTTATACTGAGAATGATCACTTTGAAGCTCTGAAAAATGTCTACTTCTTGATCTATTTTTTAAAAGCAAAAAGGTGTCTTTTTCCTGATACAAAAAGCCCCATTTCTCTTGCCTGATAGAAAAAAGCACTACTTCTCAATGCTTATAAGAAAAAAAACAACCCTATTTCTCAGTCCTGTTAAAAAAGCCCTATTTCCTTTCCTTTGGTGCCCATGATCTTGAGGATGATCATTCCGGCACATAAAGGGTGTATGTTGTAGTAGACACAGTCCATTCGTAATCTCCGATCATTTCACTATTCTCATTGTCATTTCTCAATCCTCATAAGAAAAAAGCCCTATTTCTCATTCCTGATAAGAAGAAAATGCATATTTCTCATTCCTGATAAGGAAAAAAGCACTATTTCTCATTCCTGATTAAAAAAAAGCCCAATTTCTCAAAGTTAGTGACCTCGGGGAAGCCTCGGTCAAAAGAAGGCAAAATCAGAAGAGACTGTATGGCAAAGACATACATATGTTGTCAAGTTCACGAGAAAGTATTACTTACAGGCCTTCTCCCCCTCCCCCTCCCCGTCCCCCCAGTCCCCCAGTGTGCCGATGTTAGACGCATTATTGATCAGTATGACCTTGCCTGTTGCATCTTTCCTTCCATCCTTATGCATTGGCGTCTTCTCTGTGATCCGCGGAAGACATATGAGCGTAAGTAAAAAGGGGATGGAGGGAGGGGGGGTGAAGGGGAGTGATCTTTCTGGCACATTTTGCCCAGACAACCGTACAGATAACAGACCTACAGACACACAGACACACAGACACTCCCTTTGTGCCGGTACGAAATAATCTCTTCCCCAGTTTTTAAAGTGGCTCTTTAAAAAAGCGAGGCAGATTTAGGTCAGGAGACAGAGAAGAACTCAGTGAAGTGCAGATGTTGAAGCGACCTATGGCGCAAGAGAGAGAGAGAGAGAGAGAGAGGGAGAATGCGGACAAAGAAACGGGCCTAGTCAGGTTCAGGTCACGTGCTCAGCCGCCATTTAAAAAAAAAAACAAGAAAAAAAAAAAAAAACCTAGCGATGCCGTAACTGTGTCAGCGGCGCGAGTGCCCAAGATTTATGGGCCTTGCGTCACTGGCATCTCATTAGGTTATGCTCTGCGCCGATCGCAGATTCCCCCCCCCCCCCCCCTTATTTGTTTATCATCCTCTCTGCTCTCCTTTTTCTGTGTCTGTCTGTGAGTGTGTGTGTGTGTCTGTGAACTCTGTCTGTCTGTCTGTCTGTCTCTGTCTCTCTCTGTTCTCCTTTTCTGTGTCTGTGTATGTGTGGTTGTCTCTCTGTGAACTCTCTGTCTGTCTGTCTCTGTCTGTCTCTCCCTGTCTCTCTCTGC
This sequence comes from Monoplex corrugatus, assembly GCA_030674185.1. Classification (NCBI taxonomy): domain Eukaryota; kingdom Metazoa; phylum Mollusca; class Gastropoda; order Littorinimorpha; family Ranellidae; genus Monoplex; species Monoplex corrugatus. The sequence goes on from CM060305.1 coordinate 169,393,926, forward strand.
TCTCCTTTCTTGTGTCTGTCTGTGAGTGTGTGTGTCTCTGTGAACTGTCTGTCTGTCTCTCTCTCTCTCCCTGTCTCTCTCTGCTCTCCTTTCTCTGTGTCTGTCTGTGAGTGTGTGTGTCTCTCTGTGTGACCTCTGTGTGTGTGTGTGTGTGTGTGTGTGTGTGTGTGTGTGTGTCTCTCTCTCTCTCCCCTGTCTGTCTGTCTGTCTCTCTCTCTCTCTCTGCTCTCCTTTTCTCTGTGTGTGTGTGTGTGTGTCTCTGTGACCACTGTCTGTCTGTCTGTCTCTCTCTATCTCTTTCTCTCTCTCTCTGTCTCTCCCCCTGTCTGTCTGACTCTCTCGCTCTCTCTGCTCTCCTTTTCTGTGTCTATGTGTGTGTGTGTCTCTGTGAACTCTCTATCTGTCTGTCTCTTTGTCTGTCTGTCTCTCTCTCTCTCTCTGTCTCTCTCTGCTCTCCTTTTCTGTGTCTGTGTATGCGTGTTTGTGTGTCTCTCTCTCTGAATGCTCTCTCTGTCTGTCTGTCTGTCTGTCTCTGTCTGTCTGTCTGTCTCTCTCTCTTTCTCTCTGCTCTCCTTTTCTGTGTCTGTGTATGTGTGGTTGTCTCTCTGTGAACTCTCTGTCTGTCTGTCTCTCTCTCTGTGTCTCTGTCTGTCTGTCTGTCTCTCTGCTCTCCTTTTCTGTGTCTGTGTGTGCGTGTGTGTGTGTCTTTCTGAATGCTCGCTCTCTCTCTGTCTGTCTGTCTCTGTCTGTCTGTCTCTCTGCTCTTCTTTTCTGTGTCTGTGTATGTGTGGTTGTCTCTCTGTGAACTCTCTCTCTCTCTCTCTCTCTCTCTCTGTCTCTGTCTCTCTCTGCTCTCCTTTTCTGTGTCTGTGTATGCGTGTGTGTGTTTCTCTCTGAATGCTCTCTCTCTGTCTCTGTCTTTCTGTCTGTCTGTCTCTCTCTCTCTCTCTCTGCTCTCCTTTTCTGTGTCTATATGTGTGTGTGTGTGTGTCTCTGTGAACTCTCTATCTGTCTGTCTCTTTGTTTGTCTGTCTCTCTCTCTCTCTGTCTCTGTCTCTCTCTGCTCTCCTTTTCTGTGTCTGTGTATGCGTGTGTGTGTGTCTTTCTGAATGCTCGCTCTCTCTCTGTCTGTCTGTCTCTGTCTGTCTGTCTGTCTCTCTGCTCTCCTTTTCTGTGTCTGTGTATGTGTGGTTGTCTCTCTGTGAACTCTCTCTCTGTCTCTGTTTCTGTCTGTCTCTGTCTGTCTGTCTGTCTGTCTGTCTCTCTCTCTGTCTCTTTCTCTCTCTCTCTCTCTCTCGCCCTCCCCCCTGAAGGAGCTCTTTGCCTTTAACAAGCGTGGGTCATTTTTGTGTTCCATCATCACAGATTTTGTTCAGACTTTGTTCAGGAACCACCCTTCACGCTCGGACAGTTCCATATGCGTCACACACAAGTCCGTCAGTGCTTATCTGGCGGGTTCCCTGAGCCGAGAGATCGAGGTGTTTGAAACACTGAGCTGACACTACCAGAACGATCGTAACATTAACCCTTTGACTCCCGCACCCTGTTCACCAGCATCTATATTGTCAACCATGCTAGCAAAGCAAAAACTTAACCCTTTGAATCCTGCACCCTGTTCACAAGCATTCTGTATTGTCAGCCATGCTAGCAAAGCAAAAACTTAACCCTTTGACTCCCGCACCCTGTTCACCAGCATTCTGTATTGTCAGCCATGCTAGCAAAGCAAAAACTTAACCCTTTGACTCCCGCACCCTGTTCACCAGCATCCTGTGCTGTGAACCATGCTAGCAAAGCAAAAACTTAACCCTTTGACTCCTGCACCCTGTTCACCAGCATCCTGTCTGTGAACCTTGCTAGCAAAGCAACGACTTAACCCTTTGACTCCTGCACCCTGTTCACCAGCACCTGTGCTGTGAACCTTGCTAGCAAAGCAACGACTTAACCATTTGACTCCTGCACCCTGTTCACCAGCATTCTGTATTGTCAACCATGCTAGCAAAGCAAAACTTAACCCTTTGACTCCTGCACCCTGTTCACCAACATTCTGTATTGTCAACCATGCTAGCAAAGCAAAAACTTAACCCTTTGACTCCTGCACCCTGTTCACCAACATTCTGTATTGTCAACCATGCTAGCAAAGCAAAAACTTAACCCTTTGACTCCTGCACCCTGTTCACCAACATTCTATATTGTCAACCATGCTAGCAAAGCAAAAACTTAACCCTTTGACTCCTGCACCCTGTTCACCAACATTCTGTATTGTCGATCAACCATGCTAGCAAAGTAAATATGGTGAGGGAGTCACAATTATTTTTACAGTTGGTGGATAGGGTGTGGGGTCAAAGGGTTAAGATGGGCAATAAACAGGAGAGTTTAAACACTACAGACTGGTCTGGAACTCCAGACAATGAGACCTTGGCTCAACGGGTCTATCAGTACAGCTGGCTAGCCACCTTGCTGTGTGCCAATTCATCACAGACTAGAACAAAATGTTTGTCTGTCTGTCTGTCTGTCTGTCTGTCTGTATGTATGTATGTGCATTCTCTGTCTCAGTCAGATGAGGGTGAGGGTGGTGGCGGTGGTGGTTGGGTCTGGCGTGGTTTCACGAACGTGAGTCGTTGTTTGCCATGGGTTGTGAATGGGTGAGACGTTGTTTGCCATGGGTTTGTGAATGGTGAGACGTTGTTTGCCATGGGTTGTGGGTGGGTGAGTCGTTGTTTGCCATGGGTTGTGGGTGGGTGAGACGTTGTTTACCATGAGTTGTGGGTGGGTGAGACGTTGTTTGCCATGTGGGTGGGTGAGACGTTGTTTGCCATGGGTTGTGGTGGGTGAGACGTTGTTTGCCATGAGTTGTGGGTTGGTGAGACGTTGTTTGCCATGGGTTGTGGGTGGATGAGTTGTTTGCCATGGGTTGTGGGTGGGTGAGTCGTTGTTTGCCATGGGTTGTGGGTGGGTGAGACGTTGTTTGCCATGGGTTGTGGTGGTGAGACGTTGTTTGCCATGGGTTGTAGGTGGGTGAGACGTTGTTTGCCATGGGTTGTGGGTGGGTGAGTCGTTGTTTTGCCTTGGGTTGTGGGTGGGTAAGACGTTTTTTGCCATGGGTTGTGGGTGGGTGTGACGTTGTTTGCCATGGGTTGTGGGTGGATGAGTTGTTTGCCATGGGTTGTGGTGGGTGAGTCGTTGTTTGCCATGGGTGTTGTGGGTGTTGAGCGTTTGTTTTGCCATGGGTTGTGGGTGGTGAGACGTTGTTTGCCATGGGTTGTGGGTGGGTGAGTCGTTGTTTGCCATGGGTTGTGGGTGGGTGAGTCGTTGTTTGCCATGGGTTGTGTGGTGGGTGAGTCGTTGTTTGCCATGGGTTGTGGGTGGGTGAGTCGTTGTTTGCCATGGGTTGTGGGTGGGTGAGACGTTGTTTGCCATGGGTTGTGGGTGGGTGAGACGTTGTTTGCCATGGGTTGTGGGTGGGTGAGTCGTTGTTTGCCATGGGTTGTGGGTGGGTGAGTCGTTGTTTGCCATGGGTTGTGGGTGGGTGAGTCGTTGTTTGCCTGGGTTGTGGGTGGGTAGACGTTTTT
>CM060305.1:169399994-169407494 GCA_030674185.1 Monoplex corrugatus
CCCAGCCGACTACCAGAGCCACGTCAGGGCTAACACCAAGTCAAAGAACGACAACCCGTTTGGTGCAGGCTCATTTTTTTTTTTATGCATATTCAAGGAGTCTGCCAGACTGACTGTAATTGCTGGGCAGATTTTGAGTGGAGCGCGTATGCAATTGTCCAGGTGCGATGAATTTCTCAAGAACAAACGGGTCAGTAGGGGCGGTTAGCGTGACCGTGAGTCGGTCACGAACATGCATGGGGACAGCTGTCGTGTGTTCAATCGTGACTTGAAAAATTGTATCGATTGAGTGGCGTCTTCCCACAGATTTGAACAGAAATCTTTACACTGCTTTCCTGGACTTTATATTGTTGATTTAAAGAAAATTATGTACGCACGTGTGTGCATGCTTACAAGCACAGTGACGCATTTGCATGTGCAGAGAGCGAGAGAGAGAGAGAGGAGAGAGAATTGTTGGGGGAGAGGGCAGAGGGAGGGAGGGAGAGAGAGGGAGAGAGAGGTTGGTGGCAATATTGGTGAGCCTGTAGGCTGTAGGCTGTGTGCTCAGATTGGGGAAATTACTAAGGCTTCGTTCGATGTAACGCTCCCCCCCCCCCCCCCCCTGTCTCTATCTATCTGTGTGTTGTTGTGTGTGTGTGTGTGTGTGTGTGTGTGTGTGTGTGTGTGTTGTGTTGTGTGTGTGTGTGTGTGTGTGTGTGTGGATATCAACGATTTTTAACGTGTTTTCGGGCGTATCTTTACCGAATACGGACAACACGGACAACGGCATGACTAGACGAAGCCACAGGGGCATTAGTTTCACTGAGCTTTGTGAAACTTTCATCCGGATCCATTTGTTTCTGTTTCTTTCAAAGAATTTTTTTTTTGCTTTGCTTTTTGGTTTTTTATTTTTCATTTTGTTTTTTGTTTGTTTGTTTTTTTCTATTCCTAATGTGACCCAAAACCGAAAATGTAGACATTTTTAGGGATACAAATCTGTACTGCTTGTAAGCAGCTTACTTATCAAATATGGATCACGTAATTATGAAGTTTTGTAAAATGTTTGAACGTTATTTTCCCCCTTGGAAGGAGGGGAGGGGGTTAATATAGATTTATGCTTGATCTCTGTTAGTTATTGAGTTGTTGACGTTTCAGCTCGGCATTTGAGTCACCCTGTAAATGTAATTTTGTTATGTGAAGTTTTGAACCTTGTAAAATGTAGAGACAACGGGGAGATTTGTGCGTCGTCGGTGTGACAACAACATGGGAAGTAATTAAATCTGCCTGGTAATTATGTCCCTTGTTTTGGTTTGTGTGTGTTCTTTCGAACAGTATAGATTTGTTTGCTTTGCTTGAATTGTTTCCCATTCACGTTCATGGGACGCAACTCTCTCATGTACTCAAATATGTACAAGTTGGCTTTTATTTGTGTGGCAGTTTTCTTTTCTTTTCTTTCTTCTTTCTTGTTTTTTAAATAATTTTGAAACCTGCCTTTGAAACCGTCATACTGCGTTTGCGAGGTTACTTGGCTTGAAATGAGTGTGTGATCAAATAGAAAGCAGATACAAATGAAAGTCTCCCCCTCTTCGCACTTGCCGTCTTTGTCTATTAAAATGTGTAAATTGAAGTGTTTTCAGTTTTATTTCCATGTTGCTTATTTTTTGTTTGTTTGCTTTTCTCATATATTTCCATGTTGCGTATTTTTTGTTTTGTTTATTTTTCTAATTTTAATTTCTCACAAGTGGATTTTGAATGAATGGAGGGTTTTGATGTAATGTGTACATTTGTCAAAATTAGAACATACAACAAGCATTCATAGTTTATAATTTTGATGTAGTTTTAGTTTGGGCACCATTTTCTTCTCCTTTTTAGAAATATTTCGTTTATCTTAATCGTTTCTGAGTCTGGCTTAAAGGACAGTTTTGTACAGTTCAACCAGAAGTTGACAGTATTCTGTGCTTGAAATATTGGACGGACTGGCGAGGTGGATGAAGACAGAGACAGTGGGAGATGCATGTGTACTTGCAGCGACAAAGGATAGATTTGTATGGAGGGCCATGATCACCCCAACGCCGTGTGGCAGGGCACATGATGATGGTTAAAAAAGGTTAAAGGTCCCATGGTCAATATGGCCGTAGGGGCGGTGAACTGTTAAAGATTCACCGTGTCTAGGGCACGGCATTATGAAAGGCGGAGCCCATCCCTCTCCTTTCGCCGCCTTTTTTTTAAACCTCCCCCGACCGAAGTCAGGTACCCATTCACTGCTGGGTGGACAGAGGGAGTTTTCAGGCCGGAAAAATCGAACCAGCGTTTAGCGGATTCGAACCACCGACCTTCCGCACCGCAGACGAGCGCTCTAACCACTCGACTACAGGTCCCCCCATGATGATGATGATGCTTAAAAATTACTCCAACAAGTGTGATGTTATTCAGTACCCGTGTTGGTATTAATGTTATTTTGTACTTGAAAGTTCTTTCAACAACTTTAATGTAATCCAGTAACCTTAACCAGAAGAACAAGAAAACCAATGTAAGCGCGTCTCCAACAAGACAAAACAAAACAAGCGCAAATTTTCGGCCAACTAGCCTTTGTCAAACGCGAACGCACGGTCACAGACAAATCACAGACACCAAACAATGGATAATAAAAACGGGACTAAAAACTTCCCTGCCGCCTCGTCCAGTGGGTAAGAGATGGAATCGGTAACCTTGTTTACATCTGAGTAACGATTCTGTCGAAGTTTTAATACACATCAGTATCAGTACTTTTGTGACCATTCTTTCGAATTCATTTCGCTGTATGTACTTGCTTAATGTTTTATTCATCAGCATAGAAATAACTTTCTGCATTGCCTGTATTATATTAGAGAAAAAATAAGATTGAAAATGGGGTAAGACGCAGCATAGTCTTGCCAAAATGTCGGACTGATAATGTTGAGTTGTGTCTTATTTCTTCTTCTTCTTCTTCTTCTTCTTCTTCTTCTTTTGTTTCTTCTTCTTCTTCTCTTCAGTTCTTCTTCTCCTCTTTTTCCTTCTTTTTTCTTCATCATCGTCGTCGTCGTCGTCATCGTCATCATCATCATCATCATCAACATCGTTGTTGTTGTTTGTTGTTATTGTTGTTATTATTTTCATTATCATTATTACTCAGACGTTTGAGTGTGCAAATGGGAATGATGGAAGCCCTGTCAGAATAATAAATAGTATCCCCCACCTTCTGGGAATTCTGTGCTAGAAATTTCCTCTTTTCTGTCAGTTTCTTTGTTTCTGCTTTGTTCGTTTGCCTTCAGTCTTTTTGTACTACCATTGTCTGCCTTGCTGGTTCATTCATCTGTATGTGTTCGATAAAGTCTTCAGTGCCTCTTAGGATTGAAAATTGGGTACATTCCATTTGGTCCCTTTTTATCCACTGGACGAGGCGGCAGGGAAGTTTTTAGTCCTCTTTTTGTTATCCGTTGTTTGGTGTTTGTGGTCTGTTTGTGACCGCGCGTTCGCGCTTGACAAAGGTCGGTTGGCCGAAAGTTTGCGCTTGTCTTGTTTTGTTGAATACGCGCTTACATTGGTTTTCTTCTTCTTGTTCTTCTTGTTCTTCTGGTTCCTGTTTGCTTGGGCGCGGGCAGTCGCACTTGTTTTGGATCTCAATTGGGTACATGTATTAAATGCGTTTTTATTTTATATTTTTTTATTTTATTTATTTATTTATTTTTTTTACAAAATTAGTAATTTTAGGTAATTTAGGTCCGTTTTATGTTATGTTTTGGTATCCTTAAGTATGCTTATATTTGTCGTCAGGTATGTGTTTTTATGTCCCCTGGTGATGAATTGGACGGGGTGGTTAGCGCCAGAGACATCTCCTTAGATTATGTGGGCGAGTACATTGATATTGTGTACTGAATTTTCTTTTCCAGTTTTTTTCAGTAATCTTCTGTGAGATATGGTGTACTGTTTGATATGGTCATGGCCTTTTTCAATAGTCTGCTGTGATATACTGTGTACTGTTTGATATGGTCATGGCCTTTTTCAATAGTCTGCTGTGAGATATGGTGTACTGTTTGATATGGTCATGACCTTTTTCAATAGTCTGCTGTGATATACGGTGTACTGTTTGATATGGTCATGGCCTTTTTCAATAGTCTGCTGTGATATACGGTGTACTGTTTGATATGGTCATGGCCTTTTTCAATAGTCTGCTGTGATATATGGTGTACTGTTTGATATGTTCATGGCCTTTTTCAATAGTCTGCTGTGATATATGGTGTACTGTTTGATATGTTCATGGCCTTTTTCAATAGTCTGCTGTGATATACTGTGTACTGTTTGATATGGTCATGGCCTTTTTCAATAGTCTGCTGTGATATACTGTGTACTGTTTGATATGTTCATGGCCTTTTTCAATAGTCTGCTGTGATATATCGTGTACTGTTTGATATGGTCATGACCTTTTTCAATAGTCTGCTGTGATATACGGTGTACTGTTTGATATGTTCATGGCCTTTTTCAATAGTCTGCTGTGATATATCGTGTACTGTTTGATATGGTCATGGCCTTTTTCAATAGTCTGCTGTGATATACGGTGTACTGTTTGATATGGTCATGGCCTTTTTCAATAGTCTGCTGTGATATACGGTGTACTGTTTGATATGGTCATGACCTTTTTCAATAGTCTGCTGTGATATATCGTGTACTGTTTGATATGGTCATGGCCTTTTTCAATAGTCTGCTGTGATATACGGTGTACTGTTTGATATGGTCATGGCCTTTTTCAATAGTCTGCTGTGATATATCGTGTACTGTTTGATATGGTCATGGCCTTTTTCAATAGTCTGCTGTGATATACGGTGTACTGTTTGATATGGTCATGGCCTTTTTCAATAGTCTGCTGTGATATACGGTGTACTGTTTGATATGGTCATGGCCTTTTTCAATAGTCTGCTGTGATATACGGTGTACTGTTTGATATGGTCATGACCTTTTTCAATAGTCTGCTGTGATATACGGTGTACTGTTTGATATGGTCATGGCCTTTTTCAATAGTCTGCTGTGATATACGGTGTACTGTTTGATATGGTCATGGCCTTTTTCAATAGTCTGCTGTGATATATCGTGTACTGTTTGATATGGTCATGGCCTTTTTCAATAGTCTGCTGTGATATACAGTGTACTGTTTGATATGGTCATGGCCTTTTTCAATAGTCTGCTGTGATATATCGTGTACTGTTTGATATGGTCATGGCCTTTTTCAATAGTCTGCTGTGATATACGGTGTACTGTTTGATATGGTCATGGCCTTTTTCAATAGTCTGCTGTGATATACGGTGTACTGTTTGATATGGTCATGGCCTTTTTCAATAGTCTGCTGTGATATACGGTGTACTGTTTGATATGGTCATGGCCTTTTTCAATAGTCTGCTGTGATATACGGTGTACTGTTTGATATGGTCATGGCCTTTTTCAATAGTCTGCTGTGATATACGGTGTACTGTTTGATATGGTCATGGCCTTTTTCAATAGTCTGCTGTGATATACGGTGTACTGTTTGATATGTTCATGGCCATGATATGGCTGTGTGCAGCTGGCTGGGCGTTAAACAGCAGTAAGAATAACAAAGGTGTGCCGATGTCACTCTTGAAGTGTAATAGTGTTGTCGGATCGTTCGCCATATTGATTACCTATGACGTCAGATCAGCTGGGTCCTATTGATTACCTATTGACGTCAGATCAGTTAGGTCAGGTGTTACTGCTCCGTCTGTCAGAAGCACAGATATCTTAGATGTCTGTGGTCAGAAGGCTGGTTGTTGTCGGGACTTCAGTGTTTGTTTAGACTTGTAGGCTGTGTTTACTTATCATCTCTCCTCACACACATACACACACACACCCCCTTTCTTGGGGATTACAATGGGGCTTTTTCACCATGTGTAGTATCCTGTGCTAGAAATTTCCTCTTTTCTGTCACTCTCTTCACTGTTTTTGTTTCTGCCTTGTTCCTTTGTTTTCTGTCATTTGTTCCCTATCTTTTCTACCTTGCTGGTCCATTGTCCTGTATGAGTTCGATAAAGTCTTACGTACTTTCTCTAAGGATTGGTAATTGGGTACATGTATTAAGTGCATTTTTAGCTCTGGGGAAATGAGATATGCGGAAGTATTAGGTAATTTAGGCCCGTTTTTATATATTGTCCTTAGTTTGTTTCAGTTTAAACAGCGGTAAGAATAACAAAGGTGTGCCGATGTCACTTGTGAAGTGTAGTAGTGTTGTCGGATCGTTCGCCATATTGATTACCCATTGACGTCAGATCAGTTGAGTCCTATTGATTACCCATTGACGTCAGATCAGTTGGGTCCTATTGATTACCTAGTGACGTCAGATCTGTTAGGTCAGGTGTTACTGCTCCGTCTGTCAGAAGGCTGCTTGTTGTCGGACTTCACTGTTTGTTTAGACTTGTGGGCTGTGTTTACTTGTCACCTCTACTCACACACACACACACACACACACACACACACACACACACACACACACACACACACACACCTTCTTCCTTAGGGATTACAATGGGGCTTTGTCAGTATGAATGAATAGTATCGTGTGCTAGAAATTTGTCTTTTTCTGTCACTTTCCTCATCCTCTTCGTTTCTCCCTTGCTGCTTTGCTTTATGTCATCTCTGTCTTTCTCATGTTCTGCCTTCCTTGTCTGTTAAACTATGTTTTCTGTGAAGCTATAGATAATAATTATAATAATAATAATAATAATTACAATATTTATATTGCGCAAAATCTTGATAGAAATCAAATCTTTCTGTTGGGATTGATACTTGGCTACATACATGTATATTGATTACAATGTTCGCTGTTAGTAAATGTTAAGTGACAGTTTTAGATAGGCCAACTGTTAAGTGACAGTTTTAGATAGGCCAACTGTTAAGTGACAGTTTTAGATAGGCCAACTGTTAAGTGACAGTTTTAGATAGGCCAACTGTTAAGTGACAGTTTTAAATAGGCCAACTGTTAAGTGACAGTTTTAGATAGGCCAACTGTTAAGTGACAGTTTTAGATAGGCCAACTGTTAAGTGACAGTTTTAGATAGGCCAACTGTTAAGTGACAGTTTTAGATAGGCCAACTGTTAAGTGACAGTTTTAGATAGGCCAACTGTTAAGTGACAGTTTTAGATAGGCCAACTGTTAAGTGACAGTTTTAGATAGGCCAACTGTTAAGTGACAGTTTTAGATAGGCCAACTGTTAAGTAACAGTTTTAGATAGGCCAACTGTTAAGTGACAGTTTTAGATAGGCCAACTGTTAAGTGACAGTTTTAGATAGGCCAACTGTTAAGTAACAGTTTTAGATAGGCCAACTGTTAAGTGACAGTTTTAGATAGGCCAACTGTTAAGTGACAGTTTTAGATAGGCCAACTGTTAAGTGACAGTTTTAGATAGGCCAACTGTTAAGTGACAGTTTCAGATAGGCCAACTGTTAAGTGACAGTTTTAGATAGGCCAACTGTTAAGTGACAGTTTTACATAGGCCAACT
>CM060305.1:169412494-169414994 GCA_030674185.1 Monoplex corrugatus
ACCAGCGACTGTCATCTCGTTTTCTGTGCAACTTACCCGCTTCTACTTTATGAAAAGAATGTTGACGTATGAACTCCATACAGCATACATAATATACATAATGATATTTTATTCACTGGAAGTTTTAAAATGAACATCAAGATCTAAGCACATGTGAACATTTTTTTTTTTATTATTAATTTGTTTCACAAATTATATCTTTTTGCTGAACGATACACAAGCATGCATCAGCGAACAATATGATAATTAACAGAAATGATATCGATTTGACCAGTCGCCGTGGTGTAGTGGTTAACGCAACGGACTACCGACTGGAAGGTTGTAGGTTCGAATCCCCATCAGTTCCTTCAAAATCATTGTGGAATTTTTCGGCTCTAACCGGCTCCTACCCATAGTGCTATGGGCTCATTGGGAAGACTGGGACCAGTCGAATCTCATCCACTTCACGGACGCGTCATTGAGGGTGTTGCTCAAATCTTCTGACCAACACCGCAGGTGTCTGTATCTCTCGGGCCTGGTTGACGCCAGGATATATTATAATAGTAAGCGTGGAGTACAGCCCTGTCACGCAGTCTCAATCCAAGATGGAACTCCATAGCATCATGACTATCATCCTCATCGACATCATCATCATCGCATTGTAACAATCTGTTCCAGCTTCTGTGGCCATTAAAGTGGCGTAGAAAATGGGACCCCCCCCCCCAAAAAAAAAAAAATCGATTTACACGTACAAGACAAGTATTGTACTCATAAAAACAACCTATAACTTACAAAATATAGAAGACAATATTCTAATCAATGATGATTTTATTGAGTACATCAAGATTCAAGATCAATAACTCTTTGAGTCCATGGATGAAAGCTGTAGCCGTAATATTGCAATTTTTCTCTAAAAATGTGTCAGTTTTGACAGTAGGTAAAGAAACAGCTCGCCATAGGCCTGCCCTCTGTTTCCCCCTCTGTCGTAAGTCCGGATCTTTCCTCCAGTAATTTACTATGCTGATGACGGAACCGTGCTATTGTTGAAAAATCTAGGGCAGCTTTTGAACCACAGACGTTCTCTGCTGGGCTTGCCCGGTACCGAATAGCTCCCTGCCACCACCACCACCGCGACCACCACCACCACCACCACCCCTGTTCTTCCGCGTTACCGCGTTATTAACACAACGTTCTGTGCCTCTTTCGAACCCGATTTGCAGATTCGAATCGACCCGAGCAGTCTGTCTGTTCGTCTGTTCTTGTTGTCTGTCTGTCTGTGTCTCTGTGTTGCAGATCCAAATCGACCCGAGCAGTTCGTCTGTTCTTGTTGTCTGTCTATCTGTGTCTCTGTGTTGCAGACCAAATGGGACCCGAGCAGTCTGTCTGTTCGTCTGTTCCCGTTGTCTGTTTGTCTGTCTCTCTGTTTGGCTGACAGACATGGAAAATTGATCAAACGCTGTGTAAGAATGAAAGTGTATTATGTCCATATCTTTACTGTTGGAAAATGAGTCTTCTCTCTGCAGCTCAGCGAAACATCGAGGAATCAGCTGTTCTGTTGTTGTTGTTGTTGTTGTTGTTGTCCTAGTTGTGGTGAATTGGTCTCTTTACTGTCTTTGTGTACGTTTGATAAAGGTCAGTTGGCCGAACATTTGCGCCTGTCTTGTTTGGTTTGGTTTGGTTGATTGCATGCGTGTTCTCAGTCTGTTTTGGTGTTTTTGTAGTCGCTAATTGCTGGTTGGTATTTGACGTTTTGCTTTCCCCCTTCCCTTTTTTATATTCGAAGGGTTAAGTTTTTGCAGTTGATGGATAGGGGGCAGGAGTCAGAAGGTTAAACGTCAACCAGTTAGTCAATCAATCAGAAGATTAAGGTTCAGTCAGTTAGTCAGTCAATCGGTCAGTCAGTCTGTCAGTCATCTCTCTTCTCTCTCCTCCTCTCTCTCTCTCTCTCTCGCGCGCGCACGTGGGCGCGTGTAAGTGCGCGCATTCGTGCGTGCGTGTGAGAGCGAGTGAGAGAGTAAGTGTGTGTGTGAATGTGTGTGTGTTGTGCGTGCGCGCGCGTGCGTGTATGTGTTTGCGTGTGCGTGTCGTGTGTGTGTGTGTGTGTGTGTGTGTGTGTGTGCGTGCGTGCGTGCGTGCGCGCGCGCGTGTCTATGTCAAAACGAGATGCGCTAGGATTACCGTGCTTGTTACTGACTGAAAGATAGGTGAAATGTCAGAAAAGGGAGTTTGTTAGCGTGGTATGACCGTTTAGTTTGTTAAAGTAGATTTTCACGCCGCTTAGAAGGTACAGTGGCGGAAAATGTGTTCACTGAGTGTGTATGTGGTGTGTGTGTGTGTGTGTGTGTGTGTGTGTGTGTGTGTGTGTGTGTGTGTGTGTGTGTGTGTGCTGTGCTGTGTGAGAGGGGAAGGGGAGAGAGAGTGAGAGAAAGGGGAGAGAGGGAAAGAGAGGAGAGAGAGAGGGAGAGAGAGAGAGAGAGAGAGAGAGAGAGAGAGTTTCATCACCGATGAATTAGTCCTGTAC
>CM060305.1:169427494-169432494 GCA_030674185.1 Monoplex corrugatus
GTAAATAAACGGTTTTTAAAAAAGCGGGGGGAGGGGGGGTGATATCCAGATTTCATGCAAATTCTGTCTGAACTCTTGTTGTGTGTGTGTGTGTGTGTGTGTGTGTGTTGTTTGGTTCCTTTTTGTTTTTATGTCTTGTTTACACCAGTATGAGACGAAAATACAGACATCCTTACGTACCGCATGATACTGATTTCACCCGAAATGTGGTGCTGGAGATCCTTATACAGAACTCGAGGGGAAAAAGTAGAGTTTCAAGTTTGTTCATGAAGGATTGATTATGCTCGAACAGTTCCAGCTGCATCATCATCATCATCATCATCAGGTGCCCTGCCGCATGGCGTTGGCGACCATGGACTTCCAACCATCTCTATCTCTCGTTGCCCCTAGCATCTCCCCCCCTCCTCATCCCCAGCCACTCTGCAAGTCCGTCCAGCATTTTCTCTCTGGGTCTACTTGGTGCTCTCTTTCCCTCCAGCTTTCCCGTTGTGACCGGGTGCTCCAAATCCCCCTTCCTCATAAAATGGCCTATAAATGTTGCCTGTCTTTTCCTAATCTTCCTTATGAGTGATCTACTTGTGTCTGCCTCCATCAAGACTGTCTCGTTTGTTTTCTTTGCTGTCCATGGAACTCTCAACATTCTTCTGAGAAACCACATCTCGGCTGCCTCAATCTTGTTCTGGCTTTGTTTGTTGACTGTCCACGCCTCGCATCCGTACAACAGTATTGGTTCTATATAACATTCAAGGACTCTCTTTCTGATGTTAATTGATAGGCACTCGATCCAGATCTGCCCGTTGTTATCCGGCAAACACCTTCATCCTGTGCAAAGTCCTATGACTCTAAGAAAAGTAGAACTGTACAGTTTCTGTCTTGCAGTTCAGAAATGAGCACACAACCAGTAAGCGATGACATGATGTTGATGATATTTATATGGAATACATAATGATGTCTGATGATATTTATATGGAATACATAATGATGTGTGATGATATTTATATGGAATACATAATGATGTGTGATGATATTTATATGGAACATAATGATGTGTGATGATATTTATATGGAATACATAATGATGTGTGATGATGTTTATATGGAATACATATATGTTGATGATGTTTATATGGAATACATAATGATGTTGATGATATTATATGGATACATAATGATGTGTATGATATTATATGAATACTAATGATGTGTGATGATATTTATATGGATACATAATATGTGTGATGATATTTATATGGGATACATAATGTTTGTGTTGTGTGTTGTAGTCCTTGTGTTTACTGCAAAAATGAAAATATTCTTTATCACAAATGTCGCCCACCTCTCTGTGCGTTCGTGTGTTGTATGGCCAGTGCTTCACAGTAAAACTGTCTGTGTCTCTCTGTCTCGTGTCTCTCTGTCTGGTCTCTGTCTCTCTGTCTCTCTGACTCTGTCTGTGTCTATCTGTCTGTGTCTCTCTGTCTCTGTCTCTGTCTATCTGTCTGTGTCTCTCTGTCTCTGTCTATCTGTCTGTGTCTCTCTGTCTCTGTCTATCTGTCTGTGTCTCTCTGTCTCTGTCTGTCTTTGTCTGTGTCTCTGTCTGTGTCTCTCTGTCTGTGTCTGTCTTTGTCTGTGTCTCTCTGTCTGTGTCTGTCTTTGTCTGTGTCTATCTGTCTGTGTCTCTCTGTCTCTGTCTGTCTTTGTCTGTGTCTCTCTGTCTGTGTCTCTCTGTGTCTGTCTTTGTCTGTGTCTCTCTGTCTGTGTCTCTCTGTCTCTGTCTGTCTGTCTCTGTCTGTGTCTCTCTGTCTGTCTGTCTTTGTCTGTGTCTCTCTGTCTGTGTCTCTCGCTCTGTCCTCTGTCCTGTCTGTCTTTGTCTGTGTCTCTCTGTCTTGTCTCTCTGTCTGTGTCTCTCTGTCTGTGTCTTCTTGTCTGTGTCTCTCTGTCTGTGTCTCTCTGTCTCTGTCTGTCTTGTGTCTCTCTGTCTGTCTGTCTTTGTGTCTCTCTGTCTGTCTGTCTTTGTGTCTCTCTGTCTCTGTCTCTGGTGTCTATCTGTCTGTCTGTCTCTCTGTCTCTGTCTGTCTCTCTCTCTGTTCTGTCTCTGTCTGTCTGTCTGTCTCTCTCTGTCTTTGTCTCTCTGTCTTTGTCTCTCTGTCTGTCTCTGTCTGTCTCTCTCTGTCTGTCTCTCTCTGTCTCTGTCTTCTGTCTCTCTCTGTCTCTCTCTGTCTCTGTCTTCTGTCTCTCTCTGTCTCTGTCTGTCTGTCTCTCTCTGTCTCTCTCGTCTCTGTTCTCTCTGTTCTCTCTGTCTCTGTCTGTCTGTCTCTCTCTGTCTCTCTCTGTCTGTCTCTCTCTGTCTCTCTCTGTCTCTGTCTCTCTCTGTGCAGCGGTAGACATGGAAAATTGAGCAAAACTTGTTCATTATTGTATTACGTCAGTGGTTATACTGTTGGAAAATAAATGACGTTAACGATCGTTCATTCACAGAATTTAACGTTTTGTTGATGGATGTGTACGAAGCAGTGTTTTCAGCAATGCATAAAGCGTTGGACAAACCATTCCGTCTCTCCGGTAGTGGACAAGACTGTCCAGAATACTGTCCACTCCCCTTGTCACATGACTGTCCAGAATACTCTCCACTCCCCTTGTCACAGTCCAGAATACTCTCCACTCCCCTTGTCACATGACTGTCCAGAATACTCTCCACTCCCCTTGTCACATGACTGTCCAGAATACTCTCCACTCCCCTCGTCACAAGACTGTCCAGAATACTCTCCACTCCCCTCGTCACAAGACTGTCCAGAATACTCTCCATCCCCTTGTCACATGACTGTCCAGAATACTCTCACTCCCTGTCACATGACTGTCCAGATACTCCACTCCTTGTCACATGACTGTCCAGAATACTCTCCACTCCCCTTGTCACATGACTGTCCAGAATACTCTCCACTCCCCTTGTCACATGACTGTCCAGAATACTCTCCACTCCCTTGTCAATGACGTCCAGATACTCTCCACTCCCTCGTCCTGTTGGAACTGTACAAACACGAAGTTGTCAACTAATACAACTTTTCAGACCAGGCATCACACTTCAGTGTCAGTTTCACTTGTGCCAGACACAATATCGGAGTAAGCAGTATGGTGGGAAAACAGAACACTTGTAAAGATTTGTATTAGTTGTTTGTTTCTTTGGTTGTTGTTGTTGTTGTTGTTGTTGTTGTTGTTGTTGTTTTCACAGAACACTTAAAATATTTGTCCAATTTGGGGCGTATTTTTTTCGTTTGTTGTTTTTTCCATTACGTTTTGTGCATTTATTCTTTGTCGTTTTCTGTGTATTTTGATAAAGGCCAGTTGGCTGAAAATGTTTCGCCTGTCTTGTCTTGTTATATCAAATATTCAAATGTTCCAAATCTACTTTAGTGTGGTTCTGGTACTTACAAAAATGATTCAAAATGTATAGAATTAGTCACATAATTATGTACAATTATATTCTGCCTGTGTACTGCCTGAAATGATTCAAAATCTATAGAATTAGTCACATAATTATGTACAATTATATTCTACCTGTGTACTGCCTGAAATGATTCAAAATGTATAGAATTAGTCACATAATTATGTACAATTATATTCTACCTGTGTACTGCCTGAAATGATTCAAAATGTATAGAATTAGTCACATAATTATGTACAATTATATTCTGCCTGTGTACTGCCTGAAATGATACAAATGATGATGTATTGACTGTGTGTCTGTCTGGCTTTAAGGGAAGTGCTGTGCAGTAGCAGTTTTAGTAATTCAGGTCATTTTTTACCGTATGCTTTAGTGTCCTTAGTTATCTTCACATCTGTATTCAGGTTTGTGTTTTTGAAATCTTCTGGTGATAAATTGGTCGGAATAGCCAACGCCAGGGGCATATCCTTACATTATGTGCGCACGTGCGTTGATAATATGTGTACTTAATTTCTTTTCCTTACTTATGTGCGCACGTGCGTTGATATATGTGTACTTAAATTTCTTTACACTTTTTTGTTTTCCAATCAGATGTTGTGAACGTTTTGACAGGTTATAGATCTGAAATGGCTCTGTGCAGTTGACTGGGCTTTAAGCAGTAAGAATATAAGTTGGCAGAGAGAAATCATCAACGGCAAGACAAACAGGCATAATCATTTTAACAGTAGGTTACTATAGGAACAGACAAGCAGATGAAAGCCGGTCACCATAGGAACAGACAAACAAACAAGAAATTATGGTAATCAATTTTAGGAAAGTGTGGTAGGATTGATTGAAACTTGTCTGCAGTCAGTGGGACATGTTGACAAATATTCATACATCTTATTCATACATACATCTTATTCATACATACATCTTATTCATATATACATCTTATTCATACATACATCTTATTCATACATACATCTTATTCATACATCATCTTATTCATATTACATCTTATTCATACATACATCTATTCATATAAACATCATATTCATACATACATCTTATCATACATACATCTTATTCAATTACTACAATCTTATTCATTACATACATCTTATTTACATACATACATCTTATTCATACATACATCTTATTCATACATACATCTTATTCATACATACATCATATTCATACATACATCATATTCATACATACATCTTATTCATACATACATCTTATTCATACATACATCTTATTCATACATACATCATATTCATACATACATCTATTCATACATACATCTTATTCATACATACATCTTATTCATACATACATCTTATTCATACATACATCTTATTCATAATACATCTTATTCATACATACATCATATTCATACATACATCTATTCATACATACATCTTATTCATACATACATCTTATTCATACATACATCATATTCATACATACATCATATTCATCAGGCATGGGAATTGTACGCCGATCGGCGCATTTACGCCGAATGCGCTGTTGCGAGACGCCGAACCGCTGGCGTTGTACGCCGAACGCGTTTTTA
>CM060305.1:169442494-169447494 GCA_030674185.1 Monoplex corrugatus
TTTCTCTCTCTGCCTCTCTTCTCTCTGCCTATCTCTCTCTGCCTATCTCTCTGCCTATCTCTCTGCCTTCTCTCTGCTCTCTCTGTCTCTGCCTGTCTCTGTGCCTCTCTCTGTGCCTCTCTCTCTGCCTCTCTCTCTCTGCCTCTCGCTCTGCCTCTCTCTCTCTGCCTCTCTCTCTACCTCTCTCTCTGTGCCTCTCTCTACCTCTCTCTCTCTCTGCTCTCTCTCTCTCTACCTCTCTCTCTCTGCCTCTCTGCCTCTCTCTCTCTGCCTCTCTCTCTGTGCCTCTCTGTGCCTCTCTGCATCTCTTTCTCTCTGCCTTTCTCTCTCTGCCTCTCTCTCTGCCTCTCTCTCTGTGCCTTTCTGCCTCTCCATCTGCCTCTCTCTCTCTGCTCCCCCCCCCCCCCCTCTCTCTCTCTCTGTCTCTGTACGCCTGTACACGCTGAAATTTCTCACTCAAGTGTTTGCGATGGGTTTTACCATTCGGACACTCGTCTGGCTTCACACAAGTATATAAGTTCAGATGTAACTTTTTGTCGCGCGCGCGCGTGTATGTGTGCGCGTGTGTATATGTGTGTGTGTGTGTGTGTGCGTGTGTGTGTGAGTGTGTGTGCGTGTGTGTGTGTGTGTGTGTGTGTGTGTTGTGTGTGTGTGTGTATGAGTGAGTGAGTGAGTGAGTGAGTGTGTGTGTGTGTGTGTGTGTGTGTGTGTGTGTGTGTTGTGTGTGTGTGTGTGTGTATGAGTGAGTGAGTGAGTGAGTGTGTGTGTGTGTGTGTGTGTGTGTGTGTGTGTGTGTGTGTGTGTGTGTGTGTGTGTGTGTGTGTGTGTGTGTGTGTGTGTGTGTGTCTGTGTGTGTGTGTTTTAAAGTAAAAGTTTTGTTTGAAAAGAAAGGACGCGTCATTAGTTCATTTCTTATAACAGTTGTAATCAGAACAAGTACGTACAACATTACGTCACTTTCCATCTCAGTCACTGTCATCAGTCAAGATATTGATTTTAATGATCGGAATCGAATGGTTCGATATTTCATATTGATATTCATATTCATTTCTGTTGTCACAAAGAATCTGCCATATAAAACTCGGGCTGTTTATCCCTTTCAGAGCGCGTTGCCATAGTGCAGCGCCACCGAGTTGTTGTTTTTTTTACCAAGACTTTAGAAAGACAAGATGGCTAATTGGTCTTCAAGGGGAGGGACCTGGGAAATCAACCCTACCTCTCCAGTATTTTATACTAAGGGAGCCGGGCAATACCCTGCTATTGCCTTTCACAATTTTCAACTGCCGTGGGATCTTTAATGCGTGCAGGCCAGAAGGCACGCGGGTCTGACCCGTTTTTCGTCCCCTTCCGAAGGACGAGACCTTCAGTTCGCTTTTGTGGTCAGACTGAGGAGAAAAGTCGAGGTTTCAACGGGGAACGAACCCTGGAACCTCGAGTTTAGTTAGTTACTGACCGGCGAACGTCTGAACCATTCTGCCACTCTTCTTCTCTGGGTCTTTCCTATACAATTAGTTTTAGGGTCCAATTCCTCCAAGTGTCACAAACTGAAATAAATGTCACACCGAGACTGGCAGAAGTGATTATCGGTTTACAGAATTTCATTTTCGGAAACACGTTGATCCCGCTATATTGATTTAAAGCAAGGAGGCAGACCAAGGAAGACCTGGATCGATAGTGTGAAAGAGACGGACAGTCTTTATGTTCATCAAACCTTCCAGCTGGAAGCAGACCATCAAGTTTATCGGTGACATGTAAGTTGGTGCAAACAAACAGATAGAAGAAGAAGAAGAAGGAAGGTGATCGTGCGACACTTCGTCGCTGGAATTATTGGGTCTTGGGCACCATGGTCTTGGAACATTTCGAATCCCCGACACGTGTGTCCTGGAATACCTTGGTCTTGGATGTTTAGAACCGGGATGGTGTGTCATCACCGTTAGTTTTTGTGGGCCGTTATAAAGTGGAGCAAGTCTCTTGAACGCGAAATGACGACCTGCGAGAACCGCTGCGTGGGTAAGGCTGACGGTAAGATCCGGTGTAACATGATCCGTAAGACCGACATGAGAAAAATACCTTTTATTTATTCCCGCACCCTGTCCACCAGCATCCTGCATTATTAACCATGCAAGCAAGCACCAAGATCAGAAAAATACCTTTTATTTATTCCCGCACCCTGTCCACCAGCATCCTGCATTATTAACCATGCGGGCAAAGCAAGACACTTAACTCTTTGACTCACTCTTCCTATCCACCAGCTTCCTCCTAGCTGCGGGAGTGAAAGGGTTAAGCGACCAGGTTAGAAGAAAAACAGGAAATGGACCACATCAAAGAAATCACTTTGCTGCCGTCTGTGACGTTTTAACTCGTTCACTGTCTCACCACATCCATTAGTTTCCTGCTTGACAGGGTGAGGGAGAGAAAAAGTCCGTTCGTTTTTGTCCTTCACAGACCTGTGCGAGGGAGTTAAAGGGTTAATTTGTTTTTGACATTTGCTGGCCTGTGTAAGGAAGTGAAAGGGTTAATTTGTTTTATCATCGTGTGACCCATATTCCTCTGTTTGCTGTAGTAGCGGGCTTAGTAGATCACGCTTTTTATCAGAATCAGAAACAGGTCTGTTGTCAAATGAACCAACATGGATGACAGGATGCACTTTCTGGTAATGATAATGATTCAGCATAGATCGGCACTAGCACTAACCAGTATTTATCAGCAGAAAGTCGATTTCTTTTATCTCCATGACCTGTGTTCAGTTTTCATTTCTCAGTGAGCTCGTTTCTGTTTTGAAGTACTTCCCAACTAAATATGAGTCAGGTTGTTACAGAATGCTGTGTGTTGTTTACGTTTGATATTGCGTTTCCTGTGGCCGTGAATTTATGTTGAACTTCGTATTCTCTGTCTGTCTGTCTGTCTGTCTGTCTCTGTCTCTCTCGCTCCTCTCTCTCTGTCTCTCTGTCTCTGTCTGTCTCTCTCTCTCTGCTGTCTGTCTCTCTCTGTCTGTCTGCCTGTCTCTCTCTCTCTGCCTGTCTGTCTCTGTCTGTCTGTCTGTCTCTCTCTCTCTGTGTCTGTCTGTCTGTCTCTCTCTGTCTCTTTCTGCCTGTCTGTCTCTCTGTCTCTGTCTGTCTCTCTCTCTCTCTCTCGCTCCTCTCTGGCTCTCTCCCCCTCTCTCTCGCTTCGTCCCCACCCTCCCTTCCTCCCTCCGTCTCTCTCTCGCTCGCTCCCTCTCTCTTTCTCTCCGTCTTACCCCTCTCTCTCCCCTTCTCTATCTCGCTCCCTCGCCCTCTCTCTCGCTTGCTCCCTCCCTCCCCTCTCTCACTCGCTCACTTCCTCTCTCTCTCTCTCTCTCTCTCTTGCCCCTCTCGCTCCCTCCCCTCTCTCCCTCTCTCTTGCTCGCTCCCTTCCCTCCCTCTCGCTCGCTCCCTCTCTCTCCCTCTCTCTTCCTCTCTCCCTCTTTCTTCCTCTCTCTCTCTCCACTTCTCTATCTCGCTCCCTCCCTCTCTCTCTCGCTTGCACCATCCATCCCTCCTTCTCTCTCTCTCTCTCTTTCTTACCGGCGTCATTTCTGTGGAGTATTGGCTGCCCACCATTGCCTAGGTGTGTGTACCATTGCCTAGGGTGCATCTGAACTCTTATTTGTTGCTCTTCTACAGGATAGGGCCTATTGGACATTTTTCAGGCTGTTCAGGCCAGGCCCATTTTTTCACGTGTCCCATATTGTTGGGCTGTTGGTCTTCCATAGCTTTTACTGTCCTCCATCTTCGTATTCACCAAATCAGAAACCCGTAGTGCATGAGAGCTGAGCTGCTCGGGTTAGCAACGGGTTTTTGATATGGTAAGCGTACTAGTTCTAAACAAGGATTTCAGGAAAAAAGTCGTTTTACGTTCATTATCACCTTCTTTGTTGTATACTTTTTATTTTTAGGTTATTTTTCATACAATTTTTCAATCGTTTTTTTGTTATGCAATATAAACAAGACAGTGTGGTAACGAAAAATGATGTCATTTCATACAACATAGGGAAAAGTATTGGTCACATATAAACAACATGTGACATACAATAATTACACAATGGTATTTTTATACATTGGAGATTTGACAGTTTTATCAACTTCTTTGTGCATGTTTAGTAGTCTTTAAAAAAACCGGATTGATTATTTTAATGTAAATTAGTAGTAAAATGATTCGACTGGAAAAAAAAGAAGAGAGAAAGAGAGAGAGAGAGAGGGGGGGGGGGGCATGACTGACGCATTCATGTTTTATGTTCTTTGAAAACGATTATTTTACTGTAAATGGCTTAAAAGATATTACCTCAATAGCAAAAAATCGGGGTGTGAATGGCTGGTGCGATCCTGTGTGATATTCTTCAAACACGATAATTTTAATGTTTGTGGGGTATAAGATAATACAATAAGGGGGGGGGGGGGGGGAGAGAGAGAGAAAGAGAAGAGAGAAGAAAGAGAGAGAACGGTGGTAATGGCTGACACATTTATGTTTAGTATTCTTTAAATACGATTATTTTCAATTAAATTGATTATTGCAAGGTAATACTACAATACTTAAAAAAAAAAAAAGGGGGGGGGGGGAGAGCAAAGAATGGGGAAGGGAATGGTTGGCGCAATTATGCGGCGATACGCTTTCTCTAGAGAGAGTGATGTCCTCGTAGAAAAGAAAAATCTACTGTGGCAAAGAAGAAGAAGAAGAAGAAGAACAAGAAGAAGAAGAAGAAGAAGAAGAACAAGAAGAAGAAGAAGACAGAAGAACAAGAAGAACAAGAAGAAGAAGAAGAAGAACAAGAACAAGAAGAACAAGAAGAACAAGAAGAAGAACAAGAAGAAGAAGAAGAAGAACAACAACAACAACAACAAAAACAACAACAACAAGTCTAATCCGATACTAAAGAATCTGAAAATGTAGGTTTTGCCGTTGTCTATAGATGTAGGTGGCTGGAACCTGACCAAGTAGCTGGACACCAAATCATCATCTGTGAGATGAGAGCTGTCAACAAG
>CM060305.1:169452494-169459994 GCA_030674185.1 Monoplex corrugatus
GAAAGACACTGTGGACAATGTCAGTAGCCAGAAAGGCACTATGGACAATGTCAGCAGCCAGAAAGGCACTATGGACAATGTCAGCAGCCAGAAAGGCACTATGGACAATGTCAGTAGCCAGAAAGGCACTATGGACAATGTCAGCAGCCAGAAAGGCACTATGGACAATGTCAGCAGCCAGAAAGGCACTATGGACAATGTCAGCAGCCAGAAAGGCACTGTGGACAATGTCAGCAGCCAGAAAGGCACTGTGGACAATGTCAGTCAGCCAGAAAGGCACTATGGACAATGTCAGTAGCCAGAAAGGCACTATGGACAATGTCAGCAGCCAGAAGGCTACTGAATATGGGACAATGTCACCAGTCAGAAAGGCACTGTGGACAATGTCAGTAGCCAGAAAGGCACTGTGGACAATGTCAGCAGCCAGAAAGGCACTATGGACAATGTCAGCCAGAAAGGCACTATGGACAATGTCAGTAGCCAGAAAGGCACTATGGACAATGTCAGTAGCCAAGAAAGGCACTGTGGACAATGTCAGCAGCCAGAAAGGCACTTAATGGGACAATGTCAGAGCCTAAAGGCACTATGGACAATGTCAGCAGCCAGAAAGGCACTATGGACAATGTCAGCAGCCAGAAAGGCACTGTGGACAATGTCAGTAGCCAGAAAGGCACTATGGACAATGTCAGCAGCCAGAAAGGCACTATGAACAATGTCAGCAGCCAGAAAGGCACTGTGGACAATGTCAGCAGCCAGAAAGGCACTATGGACAATGTCAGCAGCCAGAAAGGCACTGTGGACAATGTCAGTAGCCAGAAAGGCACTATGGACAATGTCAGCAGCCAGAAAGGCACTCTGAGTACTGTGGACAATGTCACCAGTCAGAAAGGCACTGTGGACAATGTCAGTATCCAGAAAGGCACTGTGGACAATGTCAGCAGCCAGAAAGGCACTGTGGACAATGTCAGCCAGAAAGGCACTATGGACAATGTCAGTAGCCAGAAAGGCACTATGGACAATGTCAGTAGCCAGAAAGGCACTGTGGACAATGTCAGCAGCCAGAAAGGCATCTGAGCACTGTGGACAATGTCAGTAGCCAGAAAGGCACTGTGGACAATGTCAGCAGCCAGAAAGGCACTATGGACAATGTCAGCAGCCAGAAAGGCACTGTGGACAATGTCAGTAGCCAGAAAGGCACTATGGACAATGTCAGCAGCCAGAAAGGCACTATGAACAATGTCAGTAGCCAGAAAGGCACTGTGAACAATGTCAGCAGCCAGAAAGGCACTATGGACAATGTCAGTAGCCAGAAAGGCACTGTGGACAATGTCAGTAGCCAGAAAGGCACTATGGACAATGTCAGTAGCCAGAAAGGCACTATGGACAATGTCAGTAGCCAGAAAGGCACTATGAACAATGTCAGTAGCCAGAAAGGCACTATGGACAATGTCAGTAGCCAGAAAGGCACTATGGACAATGTCAGCAGCCAGAAAGGCACTATGGACAATGTCAGTAGCCAGAAAGGCACTAGGGGACAATGTCAGTAGCCAGAAAGGCACTATGGGCAATGTCAGTAGCCAGAAAGGCACTATGGACAATGTCAGCAGCCAGAAAGGCACTGTGAACAATGTCAGCATCCAGAAAGGCACTGTGGACAATGTCAGCAGCCAGAAAGGCACTGTGGACAATGTCAGTAGCCAGAAAGGCACTATGGACAATGTCAGTAGCCAGAAAGACACTATGGACAATGTCAGCAGCCAGAAAGGCACTATGGACAATGTCAGCAGCCAGAAAGGCACTGTGGACAATGTCACCAGTCAGAAAGACACTGTGGACAATGTCATCAGCCACAAAGGCACTATAGACAATGTCAGCAGCCAGAAAGGCACCGTGGACAATGTCACCAGCCAGAAAGACACTGTGAACAATGTCACAGCCAGAAAGGCACTATGGACAATGTCACCAGCCAGAAAGGCACTGTGAACAATGTCAACAGCCAGAAAGGCACTGTGGGCAATGTCAGCAGCCAGAAAGGCATTTGGGCAATGTCACCAGCCAATTATAAGCTGGGTACAGACACAGAAAGCTGTTTTCAGAGAGAAGTTCTAAGATTGTTTAGTGCTTACACGCCCTTCACTTCCTGACAATGTTGTCTCCTCTGTGGCTGTGATGTTGAAACTTGTCAGTGAGCTAAGTGAGAAAAACCGAAAACTTGAAGTCTCTGTCTGTCTGAAACATGTTCCAGGGGACGGGCTGAGATCTAATATTGCCCTGATCCTACGGCCTGACACAGTAATGTTCTGCTCACGTCAGTTGGCTCCGGGGGGGAGGGGGTTGGGGGAGGAGGGTGCCTGTCATCTCCTCACCCCTCTCCCTCCCTCCCTCCCGGCCATCATTGTTGTCTCCCAGACTTCCCTACCTTCCCCCTCAGCATCTTTCTTCCCCCCCCCTCTCCTGCTTAAAACACCTCTGCCCCCCGTCCCCTCCCCCTTTCCCCCCTGACTGGCCATGGGCGCCGTGTGAATCTTGCTGCTTCCCACTGGTGTCCTTTCTGCCCTCTACCCCTGTGTTTTGTGTTTTGTTTTGTCTTCTGCTGGCTCTGTCTGTCTGATTAACGGTCATCGATCTTCTGTACAGAATCAAGGCGTTGTGTTCTCTGTTCATATTATTATTGTTGTTTTATTATTAACATCATCATTGTCATCATCGTCGTGTCATCGTGTCGTCGTCATCATCGTCGTCGTTTGTCGTCATCATCATCACCACCATCATCATCATCATCGTCGTTGTTGTTAGTATTATATTATTGTTGTTGTTGTTGTTATAGTATTATTATTGTCGTCGTCGTCATCATCATCATCATCATCATCATCATCATCATCATTTTTGTTGTTGTTGTTAGTATTATCATTATTGTTGTTGTAGTTATTGTCGTCGTCGTCGTCGTCGTCATCATCATCATCATCATCATCATCATCGTCGTCGTCGTCGTCGTCGTCATCATCATTATTTGTTTGTTTGAGCGTTTGGGTACTCTGTTTGCGTTCAGAGTTTTCTTGGATACGTATATGCACGTTGTGTGGCCCACACTGCGCAGTCATTATGTTGCTGCACAGTTTGCATACTCCATCTCTTGTGAGTGTGCGTGCTGAGTGATGTGATTCCGTCCTTCCATAGCCACCAAACTCTGACGTAGCTTACGGGATCTTTAACGTGCATAGCACACTTTTGGGGTTCAGGAAGGATTCCATCCTTTACCCAGCAGTTGGTACCAAAGCTGTTTCGAACCCAGACCTGCAAAGTGGACGTCCAGTGTTCTGACCACTCCACTATTACAGCCATCTAAAACCTTTACATAGTAAACTCGGTGTTTTCTTAAGTTCCAGACATTTTTGGTCTTTATCGTTGGCAGCCCTGAAAGTGGCAAGTAACTTGGTTCTTATTGTGACCCAAATTTTTAAGTCTAACAACACAATTAGAAACGAATTCTAGTCGAAGCAGTTGACCTGTTTTTGTTTGTTTGGTTGGTTGGTTTTGTTTGTTTGTTTGTTTTTGTTTTTGTGTTTGATGGCATCACGGAAGCCACAGCACGTGATCGTCAGACAGTAAAAAGATTTTTTTTGTTTTTTGAATGAATGAATATTGCAGAGTATGGCCTACGTTTTTAAAACCTCGGTTTGCCAAAGGCCAGTAACGAACATGAATAATGTTGTAACTTTTTAGGGTTGGCGGGCTGGCGTGACGTTAACCCCTTAACTCCCGCACCCTGTCCACCAGCATCCTGCATTGTCAACCATGTTACAAAAAATAAATTCAAAAATTAACTCTTTAACTCCCTCACCTTATCCACCAGTAGGATCTAATGTTACTATCCTTGAGTAATGACGTGTTATAAAGTCTCATTATGAACTTTCTCAGTCTCTTCTCTCTCTCTCTCTCTCTCTCTCTCTCTCTCTCTCTCTCTCTCTCTCTCTGTGTCTGTCTCTCTCTCTCCTGTCTGTCTCTCTGGTCTCTCTCGGTGCTGTGCGGTCTCTTCTCTTCTCTTTCGCTGTCTCTTTTCTGTCTCTTGTCTCGTGTCTTCTTCTCTCATCTGTGGTCATCCGTCTATCCTCTTCTTCTCAGTGGGCTGGACAGGTCGGGAGTCAAGGGTTAATTTTGCAAGTGGACGGATAGGTGCGGAAGTCAAAGGGTTAAGTTTTTGCAAGTGGCAGATAGGGTGCGGGAGTCAAAGGGTTAATTTTTTGGGTGCAGATAGGGTGCGGGAGTCAAAGGGTTAATTTTTTTGCAAGTGGGCGGATAGGTGCGGGAGTCAAAGGGTTAAGTTTTTTGGAAGTCAGCGATAGGGTGCGGGAGTCAAGGGTTAATTTTTTGGAATGCGGATAGGTGTGAGTCAAAGGGTTAAGTTTTTTGGAAGTCAGCGGATAGGGTGCGGGAGTCAAAGGGTTAATTTTTTTGCAAGTGAGCGGATAGGGTGCGGGAGTCAAAGGGTTAAGTTTTTTTGAAGTAGCGGATAGGGTGCGGGAGTCAAAGGGTTAAGTTTTTTTGCAAGTGGGCGGATAGGGTGTGTGGGAGTCAAAGGGTTAATTTTTTTTGCAAGTGGGCGAGATAGGGTGCGGGAGGAAAGGGTTAATTTTTTGCAAGGGATGGGGTGGAAG
Source organism: Monoplex corrugatus (assembly GCA_030674185.1). Classification (NCBI taxonomy): domain Eukaryota; kingdom Metazoa; phylum Mollusca; class Gastropoda; order Littorinimorpha; family Ranellidae; genus Monoplex; species Monoplex corrugatus. The sequence continues at coordinate 169,457,150 of CM060305.1, forward strand.
TAAGGTTGCAGTGGCATGGACGGGGTGAAGGTTAAACTGGCGGTGAACTAATGAGGCATATGGAACTATTACAGCAGGACAGTGAAGTCTGGGTCTGTCTGAATCCTGTCCCCGAGGACGGGACGCGCCAAAAGCCCAATGTTGCCCTGACGTGATGGGGTGGGGGTGGGGGGGTGACACAATAACGGTCTGTCTGCGTCAGTAGGGGGGAAGGGGTGAAGGGGGATACCCGTCCCCCACCCCTCTCCTTTCCTCCCTCTCCTCACCCCCTGGCCATCCTCACTGTCTCCCCAATTTGCCCCCATCCGTGCCCGCCCTCTCACGCCCTGCTGCTTCCTACTGTGTGTGTTTTCCCTTCTGTGGGCTGTTTCCCACTGTTTCCTTCCTGTGTGTGTTTTCCCTTCTGTGGGCTGTTTCCCACTGTGTTCCTTCTCTGTGTGTGTTTTCCCTTCTTTGGGCTGTTTCCCACTGTTGCTGCTACCTCCTGTGTGTGTTTTCCCTTCTGTGGGCTGTTTCCCACTGTGCTGCTACCTCCTGTGTGTTTTTTCCCTTCTGTGGGCTGTTTCCCACTTGTTCTACCTCCTGTGTGTGTTTTCCTTTCTGTGGGCTGTTTCCACTGTGTTCCTTCCTGTGTGTGTTTTCCTTCTGTGGGCTGTTTCCCACTGTGTTCCTTCCTGTGTGTGTTTTCCCTTCTGTGGGCTGTTTCCCACTGTGTTCCTTCCTGTGTGTGTTTTCCCTTCTGTGGGCTGTTTCCCACTGTGTCTTCCTTCCTGTGTGTGTTTTACCTTCTGTGGGCTGTTTCCCACTGTGTTCCTATCTCCTGTGTGTTTTTTCCTTCTGTGGGCTGTTTCCCACTGTGTTCCTTCCTCCTGTGTGTGTTTTCCCTTCTGTGGCTGTTTCCCACTGTGCTGCTACCTCCTGTGTGTGTTTTCCCTTCTGTGGGCTGTTTCCCACTCTGTCCCTTCCTCCTGTGTGTGTTTTCCTTCTGTGGGCTGTTTCCCACTGTGCTGCTTCCCCACCCACATCCCACCCCTGCCCTTGTTGCACTTTCTCTGTCTGTCTGTCTGTCTGTCTGTCTGTTTCTCTCTCTGTTTCACTCTCTCTCTCTGTCTGTTTCTCTCTCTCTCTTTTCTCTGTTTCGCTCTGTTTCTGTTTCTCTCTCTCTCTGTTTCTCCCTCTGTGTCTGTCTGTCTCTCTGTTCCCCCCTCTCTCTCTTTCTCCCTCTCCATCCCCTTTCAATGCAACGCTCTCTCTCTCTCCCTCCCTCTCTGTTTCTCTCTCTCTGTATCACTCTCTCTCTCTCTCCCTCTCTCCCTCCATCCCTTTATGTTTATGCCTTTCAATATAGCGCTAGTATTCTTTCCCCCCCCCCCTCCCCGCTCCCGCCCACAAGTTTTGTAAAGTTTTGGCTCCTTTGCATCTAGTGACAACATTGTCATGAGTGCAGTATGAATCATCATCTTTCGTGAGGATAGTTCATCCAGACAGCAGTCCCCCCCCCCCCCCCCCCCCGATATTTTTCTTCTTCTTGTTTTGGATAAAAAGAAAAACTAAAAAGAAATTTTAATTATCATTAATAAGAGGGGATAAAGACAGGAATGAGAAGAAATGAAAAGAAAGAAAAGAACGTCGAAAGAAAAAAGAAATGAAGAGGAAAGGGTAGTTGTGTGATGACATTTTCAGACATGATTGAAGGGAGACCCTGGTCATTTGAAAAGTGCTGCAGAAATGTGTGTGTGTGTGTGTGTGTGTGTGTGTGTGTGTGTGTCTTGTGTGTGTGTGTGTGTTGTGTGTGTGTGTGTGTCTGTGTTGTGTGTGTGTGTGTAGTGTGTGTCTGTCTCTCTGTATGTGTGTGCGTGTGTACGTTAGTGTGTGTGTTCGTGTGTGCTCTGTGTGTGTTTGTGTTTCTCTCTCTCTCTCTCTGTATGTGTGTGTGTATGTATGTGTGTGTGTGTGTTTCGTCTGTGTGTGTGTTTGTCTGTTGTTTTCTCTCTCTCTCTCTCTCTCTCTCTCTCTCTCTCTTTCTTTTTCTCTCTCTCTTTGTGTACGCCTGTGTCTGTGAGTAGTGAGTCAACAGAACAGCCGTGTTGTTGAGCCTGGTGGAATACAGTTTACAGAAGACAATTCTTATACATAATCACAGGTGGCAACAGGTGTCGGCACGCTCATCATCATCATCATCATCATCATCATCAGGTGCCTTGCCGCATGGCGTTGGCGATCATGGACTTCCATCTGTCTCTTTCTCTTGTTGCCTCAAGCATCTCTACCACTTTCCTTGTCTTCAGCCAATCTGCAAGTCCGTCTAGTATCTTCTCCCTGGGTCTACCTGGTGCTTTCTTCCCCTCCAGCTTTCCCGTCGTGACCAGGTGCTCCAGTTCCCCCCTCCTCATAAAATGGCCTACAAATGTTGCCTGTCTTTTTCCCAATCTTCCTTATGAATGATCTTCTTGTGTCTGCCTCCATCAAGACTGTCTCGTTTGTTTTCTTTGCTGTCCATGGAACTCTCAACATTCTGCTTAGAAACCACATCTCGGCTGCCTCAATCTTGTTCTGGCTTTGCTTGTTGACTGTCCGCGCCTCACAACCGTACAACAGTATTGGTTCTATATATATCATTCAAGAACTCTCTTCCTGATGTTAATTGATAGGCATAATTTGTTGGTAAGAATACTTTTCATCTTCTTGAATGCTGTTTTGGCTTGGCCGATTCTGCTGGCTATTTCTGATGTGCATCTGCCGTCTGGTGAAATGATCGTTCCCAGGTATTTAAACTTATCAACCTGTCTCAAGGTTGTGCTGTTTCTGCACGCTCATATGGTCTTAAAACTGCTGCTATTTTTAG
>CM060305.1:169469994-169472494 GCA_030674185.1 Monoplex corrugatus
CTCCTGCATCGTCAACCTTGCTAGAAAAGCAAAAACTTAACCCCTTTGATTCTCTCACCCTATCCACCAACATCCTGCATCGTCAACCTTGCTAGAAAAGCAAAAACTTAACCCTTTGATTCCCTCACCTTATCCACCAGCATCCTGCATCGTCAACCTTGCTAGAAAAACAAAAACTTAACCCTTTGATTCCCTCACCCTATCCACCAACATCCTGCATCGTCAACCTTGCTAGAAAAGCAAAAACTTAACCCTTTGATTCTCTCACCTTATCCACCAACATCCTGCATCGTCAACCTTGCTAGAAAAGCAAAAACTTAACCCTTTGATTCTCTCACCTTATCCACCAACATCCTGCATCGTCAACCATGCTAGAAAAGCAAAAACTTAACCCTTTGATTCTCTCACCTTATCCACCAACATCCTGCATCGTCAACCTTGCTAGAAAAGCAAAAACTTAACCCTTTGATTCCCTCACTCTATCCACCAACATCCTGCATCGTCAACCTTGCTAGAAAAGCAAAAACTTAACCCTTTGATTCCCTCACCCTATCCACCAGCCTCCTGCATCGTCAACCTTGCTAGAAAAGCGAAAACTTAACCCTTTGATTCCCTCACCCTATCCACCAGCCTCCTGCATCGTCAACCTTGCTAGAAAAGCAAAAACTTAACCCTTTGATTCCCTCACCCTATCCACCAGCCTCCTGCATCGTCAACCTTGCTAGAAAAGCGAAAACTTAACCCTTTGATTCCCTCACCCTATCCACCAGCCTCCTGCATCGTCAACCTTGCTAGAAAAGCAAAAACTTAACCCTTTGATTCCCTCACTCTATCCACCAACATCCTGCATCGTCAACCTTGCTAGAAAAGCAAAAACTTAACCCTTTGATTCCCTCACCCTATCCACCAGCCTCCTGCATCGTCAACCTTGCTAGAAAAGCGAAAACTTAACCCTTTGATTCCCTCACCCTATCCACCAGCCTCCTGCATCGTCAACCTTGCTAGAAAAGCGAAAAACTTAACCCTTTGATTCCCTCACCCTATCCACCAGCCTCCTGCATCGTCAACCTTGCTAGAAAAGCGAAAACTTAACCCTTTGATTCCCTCACCCTATCCACCAGCCTCCTGCATCGTCAACCTTGCTAGAAAAGCAAAAACTTAACCCTTTGATTCCCTCACCCTATCCACCAGCCTCCTGCATCGTCAACCTTGCTAGAAAAGCAAAAACTTAACCCTTTGATTCCTCTGTAGTTCAGGAGGCTGAAAGTAAGTCAATGACGCTAGGGGCATGGGACTGATGGCAGTCAGGCCGTCTCCATAGACCTTGTATCTGCTAAGTGTTCACATGATCTGTTGGTACTTTACGGTACATTATCTGTTATTATCAGATTTTTGTGTTCACATGATCTGTTGGTACTTTACGGTACATTATCCGTTATAATCAGAGTTTTGTGTTCACATGATCTGTTAGAAGTTTACGGTACATTATCTGTTATTATCAGATTTTTGTGTTCACATGATCTGTTAGAAGTTTACGGTACATTATCCGTTATAATCAGAGTTTTGTGTTCACATGATCTGTTAGAAGTTTACGGTACATTATCTGTTATTATCAGATTTTTGTGTTCACATGATCTGTTAGAAGTTTACGGTACATTATCTGTTATAATCAGATTTTTGTGTTCACATGATCTGTTAGAAGTTTACGGTACATTATCTGTTATAATCAGATTTTTGTGTTCACATGATCTGTTAGAAGTTTACGGTACATTATCTGTTATAATCAGATTTTTTTTTCTCTCCTTCATTCGTGGACTGCAACTCCCATATTATGCTGTCTAATATAGGAATGGGCTTTTGTGTGTATAGTCCGTTTTTACTTCGCCATTAAGGTAGTCCTACTCTTGTTTTTTGAGGAAAGTGCATGCTGGATATATGCGTGTATCCCTAAGCCGCTGAACACTAACATGGTTTACAGGATCTTAAACGTGCGTATTTCAACCTTCGAGTTTCTTACAGCGAATACCTCAAAGCCCGCAGCAAACGCCTCAAAGCCCAGCAAACGGCTCAAAGCGCACAGCAAACGCCTCAAAGCACACAGCAAACGCCTCAAAGCACACAGCAAACGCCTCAAAGCACACAGCAAACACCTCACAGCCCACAGCAAACACCTCAAAGCCCACAGCAAACGCCTCAAAGCCCACAGCAAACACCTCAAAGCACACAGCAAACGCCTCAAAGCACACAGCAAACACCTCAAAGCACACAGCAAACACCTCAAAGCCCACAGCAAACGCCTCAAAGCACACAGCAAACACCTCAAAGCACACAGCAAACACCTCAAAGCCCACAGCAAACGCCTCAAAGCACACAGCAAACACCTCAAAGCACACAGCAAACGCCTCAAAGCACACAGCAAACACCTCAAAGCCCACAGCAAACGCCTCAAAGCACACAGCAAACGCCTCAAAGCCCACAGCAAACGCCTCAAAAATCACAG
>CM060305.1:169479994-169484994 GCA_030674185.1 Monoplex corrugatus
AGCTTTCCCGTTGCGACCAGGTGCTCCAAATCCCCCTTCCTCATAAAATGGCCTATAAATATATATATATATATATATATATATATATATATATGTGAGTGTGTGTGTGTGTGTGTGTGTGTGTGTGTATGCATATATATATGTATATGTATATATATGTATATGTATATATATGTATATGTATAATTATATATATGTATACATATATTTAGTATGTGTGTGTGTGTTGTGTGTGTGTTGTGTGTGTGTGTGTGTGTGTGGTTGTTGTGTGTGTGTGTGTGTGTGTGTTGTGTGTGTATGTGTGTGTGTGTTTGTGTGTGTGTGTGTGTGTGTGTGTGTGTGTGTGTGTGTGTTTATTGTGTGTGTTGTGTGTGTGTGTGTGTGTGTGTTGTGTGTGTGTGTGTGTCTGTTGTGTGTGTTGTGTGTGTGTGTGTGTGTGTGTGTGTGTGTGTGTGTGTGTGTGTGTGTGTGTGTGTGTGTGTGTGTGTGTGTGATGAACTCTTGCCAGCTATCCCGGTATTTTACCAAGCGTTGACTGTGGGTTTCCCATAGAGTGTAGCCATGCATGAATATGGATTTCAGTGGCACGGCTCAGTTTGCACACGGAGTTCATACATAAACGACCGGGAAAAGGTGAAGCAGACAAGATAGTCAGACCATTCTAAAAAAACTTCCCTTTTTATACAGCAATGACTCTCACGGGGTTGTCATCTCCCCAACCTTGCCATTCGGCTTGTGAACAAGGTAACTGATGACTGGGTCCGAAAGGGTCCTGCATCGCATAGACAGCCCTCTTTAGCGTGCCGAAATGGCTACTGTGTGGCGTCGGGAGCCGGGAGGTGACTGTCCGGTGGGGCATTGTTGCTCTGGGTTGCCCGGGGTGTTTTCTTGTTAATTACAAGAATTATACAGAAAAATCGAACTTGTCTTTTTCTCAAGGTCACTGTGGTGGCCTTGAAGAAGCATGGGATGAGATAAAACATGACGTGTAGCGAAGATAGTGGCTGGCAGGCACAACAGGGAAGACAGAATGTAAGTGTTACGAGAATGGAAGTAATTGAAGTAATTGAAATGATTTCTAGAGGATTCACCGCGCTTGGACAGCTCCATATGTGCTCCACCCAAATCCGCCAGCAACTATCTGACAGATTTCCTGAGCCTGCGTAAAACGCTGGCAAGGTCTTGGAACGGATAAAGGGATCAATCAAACACTAGTTTAGCACCACCAGAATGATGGAAACGTTAAGATGGGCAGCAAACAGGCCAGTTTTTTTAATGTTCCGGGCTGGGTTTGAACTCAAGATATTAGATCTGGAGTCCCGAATTTGGCAGACACCTTGAGCATACACAAAACCCTGGTGTTGAAATGGGGAAGGGGTGAGCAGGATCTAAGAAACATTAAACTGACACCACCATAATGAATGGAGCATTAGTAATATGGGCAGCGAACACGTCAGTGTTTATGCCGCGGGCCTGGGATCGAACTCTACACATCTTGAGTCGAAAAGAGCCTGCCCGCTCGCGTTTAAGGATAAGGAGAGAGGGAGAGAAATGTAGGACAGGAGAAGAAGAGAGAGATGGAGGGAGAGAGAGAGAGAGAAAGAGAGAAAGAGATATATTCAAATATAGGACATAGCTGTATATGAATGGTTGTAAACAATATGTAACACAAATGTTATACAAATACGCGTTCATCATTTGTGCTGTAGCGAGAAATGGTTACGGGTCGCTATTGCCGAGGGCCGCTATTGCCGGGGGCCGCTATTGCCGTGGGCCGCTAATGCCGGGGGGGGGGGCCGCTATTGCTCACAATTGTTTACACCCCTCAATTTTTTTTTCCAAAGCTTTTGAAACTAAAAAAAAAGTGTCTGCAACATGTGTCTAGAAATGGTCCTTGTGTCATAAAACGAGTTTTTAGTTCTATTGTTGTTGACCATGTCCATCCATGCGTCCGTCCGTGCGTCCACTGATATTGATTTACGTATTGCAGATGTGTATTTATGTGTGTTTGTGTGCGTGTGTGTGTTTGTGTGTCTGTGTGTGACTCTGTGTGTGTGTGTGTCTGTGTGTGTGTGTGTCTGTGTGTGTCAGGAAGTGGCCAGGGTCAAACAGGAAGTTGCTCGTTTTTTGATTGTTTCGCCTTGTTTCTTCTTCCTATCATATTTATGACGCCTGCCGAGTCATACCAAGTCATAACAAGCGAGTTCTGTCCACAGGAAGTGCCTGCCGTTTTCGTCGTGTTGCCTCCAATTTCATGCAGTTTTTATGGCTGGAACAGGTATTTTAAAAGACAGCCAATGAAGTTGTCCCCATGTCTCTATCATAAGGTTTTTTTACCGAATTTTTTAATTTTATGGCGTCAATGTTTTTTGGGGATTTACTTAGCTAGGAGTAGACTGTCTACATACAAAATTTCAGCTCAATCGGACCAGCAGTTTCAAAGATGGGGTGATCATGCACATTTTCCAATGACTGAAATCCCACTAATGTTTATATAGGCAAAATTTCACTCTCTCTCTCTCTCTCTCTCTCTCTCTCTCTCTCTCTCTCTCTCTCTCTCTTTCCCTTTCTCTCTCTCAGAGACACCACCAAAATATGTCATGTTTCACCACTTTATTCAAAGAGATCAATCGGTTGTGTGAGGAAAATTTTTGAAACAAAAAAGAACTTTAGTGTCTGGAACATGTGTCAAGAAATGGTCCTTGCGTCATAAAACGAGTTTTAGCCCCCCCCCCCCCCCCAAAAAAAAAAAAAATAAATAAATAAACAAAATAAAATAAACTGTTTAAATTTTTTTTATGAAATTAACAAAATTTTTGTAAGTGAAAGCAAAATGGTCAAGCCATCCTGACATCCAGTCAGGATGAAAAAAAGAAAGAAAAAAAAACCTCTCTAAGATCCAAAACACTGTCCGTGGCACTTAGCCTACTAGTGCCAGTTGAGGTAGGAGATGGCATCCCAGTACTGCTCTAGAGTCCGCTGGCCATCTTGGTACTGCTATTTTGCCAGGTTGATGGACTCTTCCAGGATCCTCCATTTCCTTCTTCTGGTGGGCGGGCGGTTGCCTCTGGCAGCTGCAGTGATGTCCTGCTCTGCCAGCGCTTGGCGGTCCTTCAAATGGACTAAGAAAGTCCACAAGGAAGGTGCGTTGCCTGGACGGCACCGTTCAGTGCGCGGTGATACGCTGTAAGAAGAAAGTTAATTAAAGAGTGGTATATTAAGAAGCAAAATAAAACTTATTTGGATCTTGGGAGTACCTTAGAATCGGAACGAGCCTGAGTTTCTGTGACTGTGTGTGTGTGTGTGTGTTAGGCCCCCGGCAATAGCGGCCTGACCCCGCTAGAAATAACGTTAAAACAACCGAAATAACATCCACGCAGACTACATTTGTAATGCAATCTGTGCCGATCTATTTTGAAATTTGTATAGAAATAACAAACCGAAACGCAATCCACGTAAAGTATATTTGTAATGCAATCCACGTAAAGTATATTTGTAATGCAATCCACGTAAAGTATATTTGTAATGCAATCCACGTAAAGTATATTTGTAATGCAATCCACGTAAAGTATATTTGTAATGCAATCCACGTAAAGTATATTTGTAATGCAATCTGTCCAAATCTCTTTAAAATTTCACACGTACACACACACACACACACACACACACACACACACACACACACACACACACACACACACACACACACACAGAAAGAGAGAGAAAAGAGAGAGAGAGAGAGAGAGAGAGAGAGAGAGAGAGAGAGAGCACAGAAGCTAACAAAACAGTACACATCAAACACCATCAAAGTGTTAGTTCATGGCCAAGCACGAGTGGAAGTTTTATGCAGTCCACCACATCCCACTGCGGTGTAGATTAGGTGTTGGTGGTCTTGCTGCACGGGGTCAAACGGGCATGACCCCTTTTTGCCAAGGTCGCTCATATAAGTATGGGAAAGAGGGAGCTGCTAGGAAACGGGAGTTTCTGTAACGATTGTTCCGTAACCCCGAGGTCACAGGGGAGTGAGGTGGTAGAGACTGATTTTTTTTTTCGAGGCCAGCATTTGTTCTTCCTCGTTGCTTTACCTTCTCCGATCTTAAACACCGTTTTGTACTCATGTAAGGTTGGATGGACTTAGGAGGCCATATACTTACTTTTAGTTTGTTTGTTTCTTTGTTTTTTTGGAGCCAGAAGAATTGAACTCTTGCCGTTAGCTTGTAAGGAAGGAGGGGGAGAGGAGTTCTAAACCTCTACGTCATCAATGATTGTTAATATAGTATGACATACTTTATCATTGTTTTCATGAGCAAGATTTTTTTTTCTTTTCATGAACACATTTCTTCTTCTTCTTCTTTTATATTTCCCCCCAAGCCTTTTGTCCGTACTTTCTCTTAGGATTGATAATTGGGTATTTGAATTAAGGGCTTGTTTTTTTAGCTCAAGGCAATTGTGATGTGCGGAAGCAATTTTGGGTAATTTAGGCCTGTTTTCCATGTTTTAGTGTCCTTAGATTTATTTAAATTTGTATCAGGTGTGTTTTTAAATCCTCCTTGTGATAGATTGGATGGAATGGTCAACGCCAGGACATGTCCTTACATTATGTGCACGAATGGATTGATACGTGTTCTTAATTTTCTTTTCCTTTTATTATTATTTTTTATTTTTTTTACTGTTGAAGTAATAAGTATGTTTTGAACGGTTCTAGCCCTGATATGGCTGTACGCAGTAATCTGGGCTTTAAACAAACAAACAAAAATAATAACAACAATAACAACTTTGGCAATAACATGTTTCCATAACCCTGGCCTATCAGTAATTTTCCTTGAATGGGTGGGGCGGGGCGGGGTGGGGTGGGGTGAGGTGGTATGGGTGATGAAACTTCCCTCGGCAACAAGCAGGGCGTATGTATGTACGTATGTATACTGCTGATCTGTGACAACAATCGCGTTTCAGTATCGATTTATTCAACTGGATGAATTCATTGATATTTATCCGGCGCC
>CM060305.1:169487494-169492494 GCA_030674185.1 Monoplex corrugatus
ACGGTGATTGTAGTATTGTTCCTCTGGCCCACGTTTGGAAAGGTGGCAATAACGACTGTCATGATAGTAGTAATGAGTTATTCTTATAAGTGATATTCTTCAAATGTTCAAGAGTTCCATGGACAGCAAAGAAAACAAACGAGACAGGAAGATTAGGAAAAGACAAGCAACATTTTGTAGGCCATTTTATGAGGAAGGGGTTTTTGGAGCACCTGGTCACAACGGGAAAGCTGGAGGGAAAGAGAGCACCAAGTAGACCCAGGGAGAGAATACTGGACGGACTTGCAGAGTGGCTGGGGATGAGGAGGGTGGGGGAGATGCTGGGGGCAACGATAGATAGAGATGGTATGGAAGTCCTATGGTCGCCAACGCCATGCGGCAGGGCACCTGATGATGATGATGATGATGATATTCTTCAAACTCTTTTGGTCTTGTCCTTCACAACATACAGAGTGTATACCACATGGAGAAGCGCTAATATATACGTGCACTAACGCACGCTTACCTCCCTTCCCCTTCCCCTCAGATATAGACCTTCATACAGGGCCACAAGTAAGGTGTGCCAAATTGATGCCTTTTCAGTCGGCGTGAGTTAATGTGGTGATAAATTTCTATTAATGTCTTATGCAGACAGTCGGATTTATCGGGCTTGGTTCATGAGTGACGTACGTGTGTGTGTGTGTGTGTGTGTGTGTGTGTGTGTGTGTGTGTGTGTGTGTGTGTGTGTGTGTGTGTGTGGTTGTGTGTGTGTGTGTGTGTGTGGTGTGTGTGTGTGTGTGTGTGTGTGTGTATGTGTGGTGTGTGTGTGTGTGTGTGTGTTGTGTGTGTGTGTGTAGTTGTGTGTGTGTGTGTGTGTGTGTGTGTGTGTGTGTATGTATGTGTGAACAGCTGGCATAATTACAGTTTTGATGTTATAATCATACTGTGCCTGGCTGGTGGTGAAAGGTGAATGGTGTTAATGTCAATATCGATCGTATTTTAATCAGTATTATGCGTGGATAATGGTAAACATCTACATATCTACCTAGAACAAAAAATAATACTGAAAGAGAAACAAGAGAATACATCCATAAATCAATAATGCAAGACATAATCATCAGAACATCAAAGGGTAACAGCGAGGGAGTGAGAGACATATGACGGGGGTGGAGGGGGGGAGAGTGTTTAAAACATAGAGAAGACACACCCACAGATAGATAGATAGATAGAGAGAGCAGACAGACAGACAGACAGAGAGAGAGACAGAGACAGAGAGAGTGAGGAGACAGACAGAGAGAGACTCAGAGAACAGACAGAGAGACAAACAGACAGAGAAATAGAGAAACACTACAGACAGATAAGACAAAGATACAGAGACAGAGAGACAGAGAGAGAGAGAGAGCCAAAAGGGAGAAGAGAGACAGAGACAGACAAATATACAAAGTAGAGACAGGAAAGGGAGGAAAAGAGAGAGAGACAGACAGACAGACAGAAGACAGACAGACAGACAGAGAGACAGACAGAAGAGAGACAGAAAGACAGACAGAAGAGAGAGAGACAGACAGACCACAGGGAGAAGAGACTGGACAGACTGACAGACTGAGAGGAGGGGAACAGACGAGAGAGAGACAGAGAGAGAGAGAGTTTCCCATTACCACTAGTATGAATTGTTAACATGCATTGTGTAACAGTAGTATAATCAACAACTTTCAATATCCACTGGCGCTGAAGTCACTACGTACAATTTCAAGTCAAGTCAGGTCAGGTCAAGTCAAGTCAAATCAAGTCCAGACAAGTCAACTGTATTACCTCCTAAAGAACAGCAGCATCGTGGCCTTCCAAACACGCGAACGTTCAGAATAGATGACCACAGCAAGCAGCATAAAATGTAATCAAAGTAACAGCCAGCGTTCAAGCAACACAGCAACCAGAAACTCGTAGAAATAGAGCGAGAACTTGTAAAGTCAGTCTCAGATGTAAAACCAAAACAAACAACAACAAAAATCAATAATATAAAAAGTAGATAATGCTCATTCTCAACATACACGCGCGCGCACACACACGCGCGTGTGCGCGCGCGCATACACACACACTTTTTAATATAATTTTTATAGATATTATTTTCCCGTCTAAAAGCAGGTATGTGAATAGACACGTTAACAGAACTAACGAACACACACACACACACACACACGCACACAACACACACACACCACACACACAACACACACACACACACACACACACACACACACACCACACACACCACCACCCACCACACACCACACACACCACCACCAACCACCACCAACACACTCAGTCACAACATGACTACCACTGAACAATACGCATTCCACTAAACCCAGCATTTCGTTGTTTGACTGATCAAGAAAATAAACAAAAACTAATAATCTAGTCAAGCACCAGATTTTTCCCTTTGTGCCGCGAGTGTTGTTCCATAGAGTGTTTGTGGCAGCATGCAGTGGGCGGGGGGGGGGGGGGGTGATGGTGAGAAAGAAGTAGGTGGTGGCATTGATCAACAGGTCATGGAGAGGTCACATTCTGTGCTGGCCCAACGCCCATTGACGTCACTCTGGCCTCTTTCAACCCCGGCTGGCCTGGGCTTGCTGATACACTTTCGACATGACTACATACATTGAAATACGATACGACATGGTTTGGTTTAAAATTTAACACATGCGAAATGGTTTGGCATCGTTTTTCAGCAATTGATGCTGTGTAGAATTGTTGAGTGAAAATATGCCTGAGGTAATTCATCTGCCATTTCATGGGATTATTTTATTTTTTTAAAACTTGTTTTTATTCATTTTCAAATGTATAGCTCTTACAAACATCTTGAAATGTACACAATGCATAATCAACAGATCTAACAAAATGTAGAAAGAACAAGCATTCATTGCAATATTAGACATATATAAATTATACACATGTATACACATATCTACATATGCATCCATATATATATATATATATATATATATATATATATATATATATACATATTATATATATATATATATATATTATTATATATATATATATATATATAATACATGTATATATATATACATATATATATATACACGTACACATACACATATACATATATATATATATATATATATATAATATCATAAAAATCACCTACACATATACACATATGCATACACATACAGACTACACGCATACACATAGACATACATATACATACACAAACGTATATACATATATATATACACTTACACATGTACGCATGTACATCCATATGTTTAACTGAAGAATATAAAGAGATATAGATCTAGATAAATTTGCATTTTAAGAAGAAAAATACGCGAATGTATATATGAAACAATAGGGAAAAAATCACACACACGCACGCACGACCACACACACACACACACACACACACACACACACACACACACACAACACACACACCACACACACACACACACACACTTCATGGGATTGATTTATTTGCTTATTCATTCATGTACTTATGTATTTATTTATTTATCGTATACACCGTATATTCATTCGGTCATTATTCATTTATTTATTTCATAACCCAACTTAACAAGCGGGTGAACATCAGCAGGGGAACGATGTGGAAGGCAGAAACAATAATAATAATAATAATAATGTTTATTTGTATAGCGCATATTCCATATAAAAACATGCTCACCAGCGCTTTACATTTCGCAAGAAAGGCAAAAGGTGATAAAAAATGTTCACAATTACACACACAATAAGATAACAACAAACATTAAAGCTATACAAGTAAGAAGACACATAAGAAACCACAGAATATTAAAATTTAAACACTGACTTATGTAATGAAGAGAGATTAACAGATTTTTCATATGAATAAAGAGGTATACTGTGTTTATATATTGCTGCGTGTGTGTGCTTGCGTACGTGTGTGTGTGTGTGTGTGCGTGCGTGTGCTTTGCTGTGCGCGTGTGTGTATGTAAGAATGTGTGTGTGTGTGTGTGTGTGTGTGTGTGTGAGTGTGTGTGTGCGTGTGCGTGTGCGTGTGCTATGTTTGCATGCAAGAATGCCACGAAAGCGAAGAAACAGAGAAAATAAACGAACAAAAAGAAAACAGAAACCAGGGATCCCAAAAGAGTTGTTTGGTGTCAAGTAGAACAAGAAGGGTCGGTTCACAGTCCACGTTATCAATCTTTCTTATTTTAAACTCAAACTGTCTGAAGAATGTTTCGTATCGATCAGAGAGATGTCTGTCTGTATGTCTGTGACAAAAAAAATATGTCATGGAGGTTTTCCCAGAATTGTTTTTAACTGGATCCATGCCAGATTTGGTTCAAACCATTATGCGAAAAGTACATGGTACCGTGGTTTGTTAGAAGACGCACGCTGGCCCAGTACCTCTGTCTTCAGCCTTCTAGGTTTTCTGTAGGGGTTGCCCAGCCCTTAGCTCCTGGCCCATACGTTCTGCCCTGGGAGCACAGGGGGGATTGTTTCTCCGAGGATCCCACCCCGTAGCTAGGGCTTATAGCGGCCCTTACCCGCTGATGAACCCGTCATAGGACACCTGGGGCATTTTTTAAGGATAGCAGCGCCACCTGCTACCCGACCCCGTCCTGATAGGAACACCGCCAGTTTGGTCCGGGACTGCTTATTTGCTAGCAAGCTAGCTTATTCACAGCCACCCTCCATATCTGAAGGGCTTCACTATCCGCCACCTGTGACCCGCCTGGGTTGGGGATGGTCGCCCCGCCGCTGAATTGGAAGTCTGCCTTTTCCAGGGTTTTTTGTTTGAAAAACGGAGAATGTCAGAATTGCCTGACCTTATAATTTGTGTGTGGAAAAGAGAGAATGTCAGAATTGCCTGACCTGATAATTTGTGTGGAAAAGGGAGAATGTCAGAATTGCCTGACCTGATAATTGTGGTGGAAAAGGGAGAATGTCAGAATTGCCTGACCTGATAATTTGTGTGTGGAAAAGGGAGAATGTCAGAATTGCCTGACCTGATAATT
>CM060305.1:169499994-169502494 GCA_030674185.1 Monoplex corrugatus
ACAGGATCTTGACTTCATATTTGTTGTTCTGTGTGCTTGTACGCACAAAAGGAATTCTTGCACTAGTAGGTCTGCACATTGAATGAATCTTCACCCATGACCAACCCGGGTTCAGACCCGTGCTTGTGCACAGAAACAGGCATTAGCCCCATTAGTGGTGGACAATCTCCACCTTTACTGCACACCTGGTGACTTGGGAGGTGTGGACAATCTCCACCTTTACCTGCACACCTGGTGATTTGGGAGGTGTGGAAAATCTCCACCTTTACTGCACACCTGGTGACTTGGGAGGTGTGGAAAATCTCCACCTTTACCTGCACACCTGGTGACTTGGGAGGTGTGGAAATCTCCACCTTTACCTGCACACCTGGTGACTTGGGAGGTGTGGAAAATCTCCACCTTTACCTGCACACCTGGTGACTTGGGAGGTGTGGAAATCTCCACCTTTACCTGCACACTGGTGACTTGGGAGGTGTGGACAATCTCCACCTTTACCTGCACACTGGTGACTTGGGAGATGTGGAAAATCTCCACCTTTACCTGCACACCTGGTGACTTGGGAGGTGTGGAAATCTCCACCTTTACCTGCACACTTGGTGACTTGGGAGGTGTGGACAATCTCCACCTTTACTGCACACCTGGTGACTTGGGAGGTGTGGAAATCTCCACCTTTACCTGCACACTTGGTGACTTGGGAGGTATGGACAATTCACCTTACCTGCCACACCGTGACTTGGGAGATGTGGAAAATCTCCACCTTTACCTGCACAAAATGGGACTTGGAGGTGTGGAAATACTCCCCTTTAACTTGCACACCTAGTGTGATTGGGAGGTGTGGAAAATCTCCACCTTTACCTGCACACCTGGTGACTTGGGAGGTGTGGACAATCTCCACCTTTACTTGCACACCTGGTGACTTGGGAGGTGTGGACAATCTCCACCTTTACTTGCACACCTGGTGACTTGGGAGGTGTGGACAATCTCCACCTTTACTTGCACACCTGGTGACTGGGGAGGTGTGGACAATCTCCACCTTTACCTGCACACCTGGTGACTTGGGAGGTGTGGACAATCTCCACCTTTACTTGCACACCTGGTGACTGGGGAGATGTGGACAATCTCCACCTTTACTTGCACACCTGGTGACTTGGGAGGTGTGGAAAATCTCCACCTTTACCTGCACACCTGGTGACTTAGGAGGTGTGGACAATCTCCACCTTTACCTGCACACTTGGTGACTTGGGAGGTGTGGAAAATCTCCACCTTTACCTGCACACCTAGTGACTTGGGAGGTGTGGAAAATCTCCACCTTTACTTGCACACCTGGTGACTTGGGAGGTGTGGAAAAATCTCCACCTTTACCTGCAGACCTGGTGACTTGGGAGGTATGGAAAATTGTGACTTGGATCGTATGACCTGACTTCCCCACTAGATCTTTCGGGAGGGACTGAGTGTAGGAAGTGACTGATACTGGCACAGAGTAGGCCTATCGAATCTAGGTCAATCTGTAAGCCTATACTCCACAGGATGGGCGAGGGTGGCGTGGAGAGTGGAAGGAGAAGGACAGATGCGCGCTGTTAATTAGCTGGCAGAACCAACGATTAGTGGCCAGCTAAGGTGGCTTGGATATGGGCGCCTTGGCGTGAGAGTGTGTGCGTGTTGTGTGCGTGTGTTTCTTCGATTCCGTGGATGACCCACGTATTTGTCTTTTAGGATGTTGAATATTGTAATTGTTGTGAGGCGTGAGTGTGATTGTATGTATAGCCAAAACATTTTCCTTGTGTCTATGCACTGGGCTGAAATAAAATCTTGTATCTTGTGGAAAATTGTGACGGGGAGGTGTGGACATTCCTTACTGCAACCTGGTGATTGGGAGGGTGAAAATCTCCACCTTTACCTGCCAGGCGGTACTTAAGAAGGTTCGAACTCAGACCTACCAGTTGGAAGAGCAGCGTCTTACCCACGCCCGTCCCTCGTTTTGTGTGCACGAACATTTGTATCGCCCGTTCTTTGAGACTGCCGTCTGTTGAAGTTGACTGTTCAGCCATGTGCTGATTTTTGTCTATTTATTCAGTTCACTGTTTCACCTTCTCCACTGTTTCCTCAGCCTAGTAACATATCAGCACCAGACCTCACCAAACAGACTGAGCCATCATAATTACATAATGTGGATCTGGTTGGCGTACAGTTCCCGCCGTCCAGTCTGCTTGCAAGAATTTGCATGGATGCAAATCACGCCCGAGGGAGTTGTACTGTGCGTGCAGTCTTCAGTCCACCTAGCTGTAAATAAGTACCTGATCTTCTTCAGTGTGAGGGAATGTAGGGCAGCACGGGAGAGGAGTGGGAACACCCGCGAAAAGCTGACCCAAAAGTTTATAGAGGAACAGGAATGGGAACACCCACGAAAAGTTGACCCAAAAGTTTATAGAGGAACAGGAATGGGAACATCCACGAAAAGTTGACCCAAAAGTTTATAGAGGAACAGGAATGGGAACATCCA
>CM060305.1:169504994-169529994 GCA_030674185.1 Monoplex corrugatus
GAGACAGTAGAGAGAGAGAGGAGACAGCAGACAGAGAGCAGAGAGAGAGGAGACAGTAGAGAGAGAGAAGGAGGCAGACAGAGAGCAGAGAGAGAGGAGAGAGAGACAGTAGAGAGAGAGAGAGGCAGACAGAGAGCAGAGAGAGAAGGAGGAGAGACAGTAGAGAGAGAGAGAGAGGCAGACAGAGGGGAGAAGGAGAGAGAGACAGTAGAGAGAGAGAGAGAGGCAGACAGAGAGAGAGAGAGAGAGAGAGAGAGACAGTAGAGAGAGAGAGAGGCAGACAGAGAGCAGAGAGAGAAAGGAGAGAGACAGTAGAGAGAGAGAGAGACAGACGAGCAGAGACAGAGAGAGAAAGGAGAGAGACAGTAGAGAGAGAGAGAGCAGACAGAGAGCAGAGAGAGAGGAGAGAGACAGTAGAGAGAGAGAGAAGAGAGACAGAGAGAGAGAGAGGAGAAGAGAGCAGAGAGAGAGGAGAGAGACAGTAGAGAGAGAGAGAGAGAGAGAGACAGTAGAGAGAGAGAGGCAGAAGCCAGAGAGAGCAGAGAGAGAGAGAGGACAGTAGAGAGAGAGAGGCAGACGAGAGCAGAGAGAGAAAGGAGAGAGACAGTAGAGAGAGAGAGCAGAGAGAGAGAGAGACAGGTAGAGAGAGAGAGGCAGACAGAGAGCAGAGAGAGAAGAGAGAGACAGAGAGAGAGAGAGACAGTAGAGAGAGAGAGGGCAGACAGAGAGCAGAGAGAGAAAGGAGAGAGGAGACAGTAGAGAGAGAGAGGAGGCAGAGAGAGCAGAGAGGAGGCAGACGAAGTAGAGAGAGAAGAGGAGAGAGACAGTAGAGAGAGAGAGAGGAGCAGAGAAGAGAGAGAGAAAGGAGAGAGACAGTAGAGAGAGAGAGAGAGGCAGACAGAGAGCAGAGAGAGAAAGGAGAGAGACAGTAGAGAGGAGAGGCAGACAGAGAGCAGAGAGAAGAGAAGGAGAGAGAGACAGTAGAGAGAGAGAGGAGAGAGACAGTAGAGAGAGAGAGGCAGACAGAGAGACAGAGAGAAGGAGAGAGAGAGACAGTAGAGAGAGAGAGAGAGGAGGCAGACAGAGAGAGGAGAGAAAGGAGAGAGACAGTAGAGAGAGAGAGGCAGACAGAGAGCAGAGAGAGAAGAGAGAGAGACAGTAGAGAGAGAGAGGCAGACAGAGAGCAGAGAGAGAAGGAGAGACAGTAGAGAGAGAGAGGCAAGAACAGAGAGCAGAGAGAGAAAGGAGAGAGACAGTAGAGAGAGAGAGGCGAGAAGAGACAGCAGAGAGAGAAAGGAGAGAGACAGTAGAGAGAGAGAGGCAAGCAGAGAGCAGAGAGAGAGGAAGGAGAGACAGTAGAGGAGAGAGAGCAGACAGAGAGCAGAGAGAGAGAGAGGAGAGGAGACAGTAGAGAGAGAGAGGCAGACAGAGAGCAGAGAGAGAAGGAGAGGACAGTAGAGAGAGAGAGGCAGACAGAGAGCAGAGAGAGAAAGAGAGAGAGACAGTAGAGAGAGAGAGGAGCAGACAGTAGAGCAGAGAGAGAAAGGAGAGAGACAGTAGAGAGAGAGAGAGGCAAACAGAGAGCAGAGAGAGAAAGGGAGAGAGACAGTAGAGAGAGAGAGGAGAAGAGAGCAGAGAGAGAGAAGAGAGAGAGAGGACAGTAGAGAGAGAGAGGCAACAGAGAGCAGAGAGAGAAAGGAGAGAGACAGTAGAGAGAGAGAGGCAGACAGAGAGCAGAGAGAGAAAGAGAGAGAGACAGTAGAGAGAGAGAGAGGCAGAAGAGAGCAGAGAGAGAGAAGGAGAGACAGTAGAGAGAGAGAGAGAGAGAGACAGTAGAGAGAGAGGAGAAAGGAGAGAGAGAGAGTAGAGAGAGAGAGAGAGGGCAGACAGAGAGCAGAGAGAGAGAGAGGAGACAGAGAGAGAGAGAGGAGAGAGAAGAGAGAGACAGAGAGCAGAGAGAAAGGAGAGAGAGACAGTAGAGAGAGAGAGAGAGAGAGACAGAGAGAGAGAGAGAGGCAGACAGAGAGCAGAGAGAGAAGGAGAGAGACAGTAGAGAGAGCAGAGAGAGAAAGGAGAGAGACAGAGAGAGAGAGGAGGACAGTAGAGAGAGAGAGAAGGGCAGACAGAGAGCAGAGAGAGAGAGGAGAGAGAGACAGTAGAGAGAGAGAGAGGCAGACAGAGAGCAGAGAGAGAGAAGGAGAGAGAGACAGTAGAGAGAGAGAGGAGACAGAGAGAGAGAGAGAGCAGACAGAGAGCAGAGAGAAGAAGAGAAAGAGAGACAGTAGAGAGAGAGAGGAGACAGAGAGCAGAGAGAGAGAGAGAGAGACAGAGAGAGAGAGAGAGAGGCAGACAGAGAGTAGAGAGAGAAAGGAGAGAGACAGTAGAGAGAGAGAGAGGCAGACAGAGAGCAGAGAGAAGAAGGAGAGAGACAGTAGAGGAGAGAGAGAGAGGCAGAGACAGAGAGAGGAGAGAAGAAGAGGAGAGAGAGCAGAGAGAGAGAGAGGCAGACAGAGAGCAGAGAGAGAAAGGAGAGAGACAGTAGAGAGAGAGGGCAGACAGAGAGCAGAGAGAGAGAGAGGAGAGACAGTAGAGAGAGAGAGAGAGGCAGACAGAGAGCAGAGAGAGAGAGGAGAGAGACAGTAGAGGAGAGGAGGCAGACAGAGAGCAGAGAGAGAGGAGAGAGAAAGGAGAGAGAGAGATGCAGACAGAGTAGAGAGGAGAGAGAGAGGAGGGGGGGGGGGGGGGGCGAGGGGAGATCAGAGAAACAGGGAAGTTGTATCGTTGTTGTCTTAACTTTTGTGTATTTGTGTCTTTTGTGTATGCTTGACAAAGGCCAGCTGACCTATCTAGATCTAGACTGCTTCCTTGTTGTGTGACTGTCTGGTTTTGTTAGACTGCTACCTTGTTGTGTGACACTGTCTGGTTTTGTTAGACTGCTACCTTGTTGTGTGACACTGTCTGGTTTTGTTAGACTGCTACCTTGTTGTGTGACACTGTCTGGTTTTGTTAGACTGCTACCTTGTTGTGTGATACTGTCTGGTTTTGTTAGACTGCTACCTTGTTGTGTGACACTGTCTGGTTTTGTTAGACTGCTACCTTGCTGTGTGACACTGTCTGGTTTTGTTAGACTGCTACCTTGTTGTGTGATACTGTCTGGTTTTGTTAGACTGCTACCTTGTTGTGTGACACTGTCTGGTTTTGTTAGACTGCTACCTTGTTGTGTGATACTGTCTGGTTTTGTTAGACTGCTACCTTGTTGTGTGACACTGTCTGGTTTTGTTAGACTGTACCTTGTTGTGTGACACTGTCTGGTTTTGTTAGACTGCTACCTTGTTGTGTTGACACTGTCTGGTTTTGTTAGACTGCTACCTTGCTGTGTGACACTGTCTGGTTTTGTTAGATGCTACCTTGTTGTGTGATACTGTCTGGTTTTGTTAGACTGCTACCTTGTTGTGTGACACTGTCTGGTTTTGTTAGACTGCTACCTTGTTGTGTGATACTGTCTGGTTTTGTTAGACTGCTACCTTGTTGTGTGACACTGTCTGGTTTTGTTAGACTGCTACCTTGTTGTGTGACACTGTCTGGTTTTGTTAGACTGCTACCTTGTTGTGTGACACTGTCTGGTTTTGTTAGACTGCTACCTTGTTGTGTGATACTGTCTGGTTTTGTTAGACTGCTACCTTGTTGTGTGACACTGTCTGGTTTTGTTAGACTGCTACCTTGTTGTGTGATACTGTCTGGTCTTGTTAGACTGCTACCTTGTTGTGTGATACTGTCTGGTTTTGTTAGACTGCTACCTTGTTGTGTGACACTGTCTGGTTTTGTTAGACTGCTACCTTGTTGTGTGACACTGTCTGGTTTTGTGTTCCCCGTGTGTCTGGTCTCTGGTCAGCATGGTCTCCTTCCTCTTGCTCTCCTGACCATCAGCGTACGGGTCTGATGACTTGCTGTTTCATTGGAGTTTGTTGTTCAGGAAGGGATTCACCACACTCGGGCAGTTCCATATGCGCTCCACCCAGATCTGACAGCAGTCATCTGGCAGATTCCTGGAGACGCTGGCAAGGTCTTAAATGGGTAAGGGAATGGGGGGATGGGACAGTTTGGGAAGAAGAACTATGAAACACTATAAGGTGACTACACCACAAGGATTATAGCATTGACGTGGGCATCAAACACACCAGTACAGTCTTTATTGTTGCGGGCTGGGATTGAACTCCAGACACCATATCATGAGTCCACGGCTTTGTCAAAAGAACCAGTCGACCTGCCATTATGCCTGTTACTAATTCCAAATGTGAGCGTTTGGTGCCCCTTTTTTAGTGTATGGTAATTCACACTCGCTCACTCACGTACTCATGCACACACAAACGCACACGCTCGCGCGCGCTAGCACACACACACACACACACACACACACACACACACACACACACACAACACACACACACACACACTAACACTAACACTAAACACTAAACACACACACACACAACACACCACACACACTAACACACACACTAACACACACAACACTACACACACTACACTAACACTAACACACACACACTAACACACACACACTACACTAACACACACACACACACTAACACACACACACACTCACACAACTAACACACACACACTAACACTACACACACACACCACTAACACACACACACTAAACACACACACACTAACACACACTAACACACACACACTAACACACACACACACACTAACACACACTAACACACTAACACACACACACACACACTAACACTGACACACACACACACACACACACTACTGCTGTGCACAAGGCAGTTTTTCCTAGTTGTAGCGCCTTCAGCTGGCTGCCCCCTTGAACTGACCCCATTTCTGGCATTCCTTTCTCAGCTTTCCCTCCCTTCCCTTCCTGGTCAGTGCCAGAGCGTTACTAGCTATACAGCCATCAGTCTTTACGCTTACTGGAAAAGTACCCTGTTTGTATACGTTCCTTTTGTTGTGCTTAGAAGCAGAACTATACAAATTACAACTGTCACACTTTAGTATCGTGTAGAAGTGACTTTCATCTGTTGATTGTGTGTTTTCTGTTTCAAGCTGATTAGAAATATGTGCTGTGCCCTTGTTTTTTTTTAGAACACTTGTGTGCCACTTTTTCACTGTGGATATGAAAGACTGCTAGATGCTGAGATTGTGCTGTATGTACTCTTTTGTTTGGTGCCGTCTTTCAGAATATTTTGTGATTTTCTTTCAACTGTGGATATACAGAACTGTTTCATGCCCTTCTGTGGAGTGAATCTATATACTTAACTGTGGATGTAGAAGTGTTTGGTGCCCTTATTTTGGTGTGTACTTACGCCTGTTACTATTCCAAATGTGAGCGTTTGGTGCCCCCTTTTTAAGTGTGCTGTTCTGTCAAGATGGAGTGTGTACAACAGCCAGAGCACAGTAAAACGTTACATACTGACAGACTGCACGCTCTGTGTAGGATCTGTGGTGAGCGTTCAAGAAAAAGACACGCTCAGAATTACTTCCGTACACAAGTATCTCAATGTAAAAGTCTACCTGCAGAAATATTACAGTTTCATGACATTGATATATTGTTTGATTTTAGTGACACACACTCAAAGACAGTGTGTCAAAAATGCCGTGTGAGACTGGTTAGATTAAGGCAGACAAAGAACCCATCAACAACCACTCTTCAAAATGCAAAGTGTGACAGTGAAAGAACTGCCAGTTTATGGAAAGAGTACGATCAGTCACTGTCTGTTGAAGAGTGTTCTGTTTGCAGTCAGTTTTCCCGACAGTGTAAAGGTGGAAGACAGGCAAAAATAACAAAACAACAAAGGAAAAAAGTTCAGGCTGACAGTAGTGAAACTGATTTTTCTCCATTAGTAACTTCCACTCCAGAAAGAGGGTCAGACTTCACTGACATACATGTATCACAAACAGCTGACCAAGCAGACAGTGGACAAACATCATCACACACGGACACAAATTTACTTGCTCCTCTAACACCGAAAACACCTGACAAAGATCGAACGCTACCACAGACGCACAAACTGCCTGCAGAATGTATGTACACACCACCACGCTTGGGTAAGTCACCCGCAAAATGCACCAATGTACAAGAACTTGTTCCTCTCACACCCCAAAAAAACTGACAAAGATCAAACATCACCACAGACGCACGAATCCCCTGCTAGAAGACACATACACACCGCCATGTTTGCGTAAGTCACCTGCAAAATGCACCGATACACAGGACCTTGTCCCTCTCACACCAAAGACACCTGACAAACATCAGACACCACCACAGGTAGGTGCCGGAATCAGTCGTCACAGCAAAGCTTGCTAGTGGAGTTTCCTCTCATTGCCCATCAAAGTCATCATTCAGATATTATCTTCGTTCTCCTAGCAAAAATTACTTTACCTTTGAACAAACATGAAGAAAAATACTACACCCATCTCACTAGGCTGAAGTTAAATGAATCACAGGACAAGCTACAGTCAGATGTAAAACAAAAGGTCAACCACTGATGATGGCAAGATATTCAGTTCCACGAAAATCTTCTACACTGGTGACCTCTCCAACAAGAAAGAGACGAGCAAAAGTGACAGAAAAGATCAGGATGGATGTATCAGGCAACACAGCAGAGGATGAGGTGAAACAACATAGCACCGAAATAAAGAAAGCAACTAAAGCTAAAAGAGCAAAGCTATTCACTACAGCAGGGATAAAACGACCATATATTTCATCCAGACTTGGGTTTGCCCTTAGAACAACTTTGGGGTGGAGCTGGAACAAACACAGAAAAAACAGAAAATTTCTCAGATCAGTAGGCGTGGAAATGGATAGTGAGAGAGCAGAAAGATCTTATCAACAGGATGCTCTCTGTGGAGATATCAAAGTTGAAGAATTGCCTTTGTTTCACGGTGATGCAACTGATCCAACACCAAACCCATAGGATATATCAAAGACCTGCAAGCTTTGTTTCAAAATTGTTTAATCAACACGAAGAAGAAAATCTGCTGACCTGGCATGACAATGGATAATCCCTGAAGACGAAGTGTGGATCAAGATTGGTGGAGATTATGGAGGAGACAGTTTTAAGTTGATGCTGCAGGTTGCTAACGTCAGCGAGGCAAATTCAAAGAGAAACACATCTTTAATCACTGAAGTAAAATGTAAGGATTCACATGAAAACTTAAAACAAGTGTTGAAGCCATATAAACAGGAGATCACCAACTTAGGTAAAATGAAATGGGAAAAGAAGCAGATAAGGGTAATGTTGTTTGGGGACTATGGAAAAAGAAGCAAATAAAGGTAATGTTGTTTTTGGGGACTATGATTTTCTCTGAAAACATTTGTATATCTGGCGCTGAGTCTGTCCACCCATGCCTGTGGTGTACAGCAAGCAGAAGTCAAATACAGAAGGGGCCAGATGATCAGCCTGAAATTCACCAACGTACTTTGGTCAGTCTCAAATATGATCACAGGCAGTTTCAGCTTTATGGCGGGGACAAAAAGAAAGCCAAGGCCTATAACAATGTTATTCATTCTCCCTTATTTGATGTAGAACTGTCACAAGTTGCCCCCCCCCCCCCCCCCATATCTTCATGTCCTGCTGGGTATAGTTAAGAAGCACCATGACTTACTTGAGCAGGAATGTCGGAAAGTAGATAAGAGAATCGCAGAATCTCTTGCAGAAGAATATGATGTGCAGTATGAAAATAGGACTCCCTTTGGTCAGTTTGTTAGTCATTTGCAAGCCATCAAAAAGAAAGAAAAACTCTGCGTTGTGCTGAAAAATAACCTGTCAGAAATTCTTGACAAGTTTTCCAGACAAGAGATAAACGAAGATGAAAAGATAAGAGAGGAAGAAACAGCTCAAGAAGCAGTCAATGAAGCATATGACACCATCGAAGAAATGCGTGCAGAATTATGGAAGTGACTTCCCATTTAGGTCTGGCCCTGTTACTTCACATCTAGATAACAGTGCTGACAGACAACAACATAGCAGTACAGGCACAGCCATATCATGGCAGATCACTTGTAGGAAATCATTGCCACAAGTATCTCCAGCCAGACACTACAACTAACATCTGTCAGAGTGTTGAAATAAAAACATTCCAGCTCACTGACAACACACACACACACTAACACTAACGCACACATTAACACTAACACTAACACACACACACACACACTAACACACTAACACACACACACACACACACACTACACACACACTAACACTAACTCTAACTCACACATAGGCACGCACGTATCACCCACACTGGAAATGTAATTTAAAAAGTGCAAAAGCTGATTGTAACAAAGAATGAAAGACAAATGATTAACGGACGGTCGCCCACTTGGCGGATACTTCTCCATAGAACGGCTTGTAATTGGGTCAGACAGGATGATTGAGCGGTCCACTTCAACTGAATGACAGAGATGAACAAACAAACAAACAAACAAAGAAAAATAACACAAATAAACAAAGCTTTCATCGTGTACTTCTGTTAGTCAGTCCTCAGTCAGTAAGCAAAATACTTGTTAAAAGTCAACAAATCATTCAGTTAATCAACCAAAAGCATTCAGTGAATCGATGAATCAGTCAACCAGCCAATGGAGAGCGAAGCGTGTCATTTGCTTTAACCCTTTGACTCCCGCACCATGTCCACCAGCATCCTGCATTGTCAACCATGCTGGCAAAGCAAAAACTTAAACTCTTCGACACCCTCACCCTATCAACCAGCTTCCTGCTGGTGGACAGGGTGCGGGAGTCAAAGGGTTAAGATTTTACAGTTGGTGGATAGGATGCGGGATGTCAAAGGGTTAAGTTTTTGCAGTTGATGGACAGGGTGCGGGAGTCAAAGGGTTAAGATTTTACAGTTGGTGGATAGGATGCGGGAGTCAAAGGGTTAAGTTTTTGCAGTTGATGGACAGGGTGCGGGAGTCAAAGGGTTAAATGAG
Source organism: Monoplex corrugatus (assembly GCA_030674185.1). Taxonomy (NCBI): domain Eukaryota; kingdom Metazoa; phylum Mollusca; class Gastropoda; order Littorinimorpha; family Ranellidae; genus Monoplex; species Monoplex corrugatus. Next base: position 169,513,981 of record CM060305.1, read on the forward strand.
ACGAAACGTCGCCATGAAATAAAGCATGAATTTCACAGTCAGTTATAGTTTTCGGCAGGCGCCTGTAGGTAGACGCTGCAACAGCAGCCGTTGACAGTACTGTCCGTGGCCAAGTTTCGCCCGCAGTTTAAAAATAGTGGGGAGAGGTGGGGGTGGGGGAACGAGATTGGCGATTATCTTGTAAGGGGATCACTAGGTGGGTGTACACCGGCGACAATTCAAACCTGAGACCAGATAAAAGACGAGAGAGTGAGAGGCCACGCGCAGAGGCGTCGCCGCACTCGTTTTCACAGACTCAAAAGTTAAAAACGATTGAATTAAATTAAAAGAACATTGATTAATGGACGACTGAATTAACTTTTTTGACTCCCTTAATGAGTCCAGCAGTCTTTTGCAGGGAGTTCCTGACTAGGCCCGAAGCAAATACAGATGTCTTTGACCAGAGATGAGTATTTTCCAGGCTGCTGTCTCCTTGACGACCCACAATGGATGGATCTTCACGAAGTAGGATTTACTAGTCCCTTTCAATTAGTTGGGACCTAGAAATGATATTTTATGAAAATCCATTCACAAACAGCGGACACATTTTTCTTTGGCACATTTCTTTGCGAACCGACAAATTTGCTATGTCCACCTCACATGTCCCCAGCTAACATGTCCCTCCAGCGAACATTGTGAATCCCCCACCAGTCAGAGAAGATGGCACAGATGTACCCACACCTGGAGAGTTAACATACCTATTAGGCAGCACTGTTAGGCGCGATGGAGAGCAAGCTGCAAACATCAAGAGCCGTCTTAGCGGAACAAATGTAAAGCCCCCAAAGACGTTATCAATGGAAACGTTTATCTACAACGTCTTTGAGAGCCCCCTCCCCCCCCTCCTGCTTCCTCAGTGCAACGTGTAAACCAGGTGTAGATTGTGCCAGACCTTTCCCATCGTACTTCACGCCTCACAACACTGGAGGATGACAGAGAGCAAACGAACTTACCAAGCTTCCACACAAGAAACTTCTACACATAATCCGCCGAAGGATCATATGAATCTTTCGACACAGTGCCATCTACACCAGGATCATATGAATCTTTCCACACAGTACCATCTACACCAGGATCATATGAATCTTTCCACACAGTACCATCTACACCAGGATCATATGAATCTTTCCACACAGAGCAATCTACACCAGGTATATGACTACTCACACAGTACCATCTACACGGATCAATGAATCCCTCGACACAGGAGCATATCTACACCAGGATCATTGAATCTTTCTACTCAGTGCAACTACACCAGGGATCATATGAATCTTTCCACACAGTACCACCTACACCTAGGATCATATGAATTCTTCGACACAGAGCAATCTACACAACCAGGATCATATGAATCTTTCCCACACAGTACCATCTACACCAGGATCATATGAATCTTTCGACACAGAGCAATCTACACCAGGATCATATGAATCTTTCCGACACAGTGCCATCTACACCAGGATCATATGAATCTTTCCACACAGTGCCATCTACACCAGGATCATATGAATCTTTCACACAGAGCAATCTACACCAGGATCATATGAATCTTTCACACAGAGCAAACTACACCAGGATCATATGAATCTTTCACACAGTACCATCTACACCAGGATCATATGAATCTTTCCACACAGAGCAATCTACACCAGGATCATATGAATCTTTCCACACAGTGCAATCTACACCAGGATCATATGAATCTTTCCACACAGTACCATCTACACCAGGATCATATGAATCTTTCCACACAGAGCATCTACACCAGGATCATATGAATCTTTCGACACACTGCCATCTACACCAGGATCATATGAATCTTTCCACACAGAGCAATCTACACAAGGATCATATGAATCTTTCCACACAGTACCATCTACACCAGGATCATATGAATCTTTCCACACAGAGCAATCTACACAAGGATCATATGAATCTTTCCACACAGTACCATCTACACCAGGATCATATGAATCTTTCCACACAGAGCAATCTACACCAGGATCATATGAATCTTTCCACACAGAGCAATCTACACCAGGATCATATGAATCTTTCCACACAGTACCATCTACACCAGGATCATATGAATCTTTCCACACAGAGCAATCTACATTCCAGTAGCTTTCTTACAAGCAGTGAAGAGGGTGTGGACATCATCATGAAAAGATGATGGAGATGAATTGGACGAATCATCCGAAGACAACAGGCAACATCACCCGGACTGCCCATCACTGGACACAGGAAAGAAGACACAAAACAGTAGGGCCAGAGAATACGTGTTGACGAAACTGTAGAAGAGTTATCAGCCCTGAAACAGACCTGAGGTGAACTGTACAGAGGTTGGTCCACAGCAAACAAGATGGCAAATCGTCGGTATTGTCCTGCGTGTCGGCAGCATGCTGGGCAGTAAGTTTAAGTAAAGTAAGTTAAATAGCTTGTCGCCTATGCATAACCATGAAACAGGGTAGTCCAGAGTGTTGTGTTGTGTTGTGTGTGTGGTGTGTGTGTGTGTGTGTGTGTGTGTGTGTTTTGTGTGTGTGTGTGTGTGTGTGTGTGTGTTGGTGTGTTTTGCCTCGTCTATTTGTCAGCGGTTTTAAGTTAAGTTGGTGGAATACGTACATAGAGCTATAAAACATTCGTCTAGTTGTAAAAACTTTCTTGGGATCGTTCAAAGATCAGAGTCACTGTTACAGTCACAAGTACACAGAACGTATTTTGTACTATCAACAAGGACGTCTGGGTAGTGTATCAACGACCAAACGACGATCATTTTATCTGATCTGATCCAAATGGTTAATATTTGGGCCATTGGTTGAACAGTTTCTTTTCTTTTCTTTCTTTTTCTGTCTGTCTGTCTGTCTATCTTCTTTCTTTCTTTTAACAAACTTTAAGTGCTTATATCTCGGCTATTTTTATTAATCGACATGAATAAAAAAAAAAAATCGTTAGTGTTTGGCTTTCAGGACATTCATCACTAAAGTTCTTTTTAGGTCAGTTATGTTCAGTTTAAATGTGTAAATCGTGTTAAACGGAACGCAGGAAGGGAGACTAATTTGTATGGCTTGGCCGTCTTGTTCCTGCTATCGGTGAGACTGGCACCAGCAGACAGAATATTACCTGCCAATTTTTTGAAAGAACAAAGAGCCTTCTTCTTTGCAGACAGAATGACAAAACACTGACTGGTATATAACTTGGGCAATCAGCCAAGCCAGAACTTCTGAACAGATCCCACTTCAGTCAGATGTTTGGGTTTCTTCTCCCACTCCCTCTCCCTCCTCCTCCCTAACCCTCCCTCCCCCCTACCCCCCCCCACCTACCACCACCCCCACCTCCACCCTCTCCCTTCTTCTTCGAATCCTTTGCGGTGTCAGGTAGACGTGCACTTTTCGAGAAAGTGGAGCAACCTTTCTTAGGCTCATATTTTTGTTTGTTTATTTGTTTGTTTGTTTGTTATATGATAAGATCTTATTCCGTCTCTGAGTTTCAGAAAGATAAACCAGTCATTCATTTTCCTGTTTGTAGTCCAGCCGAGCGTACAGGCCAGAATTTATCGGGACTGAGGTTTAGACTGACCCATGGCGTGCAGATGTGTGTGTGGATAAAGCTTGCTTTAGTATTATTATAAAGGCTTTAGATCATTTCCTTGGTCTGCCCCAACGGGCAATTGTAAATAGAAACTATAAACTTCAATAAGCATGACATTTATTTATTTACTTGTTTGGTTGTTGACACAGTAGCCCAATACCAAAGAAATAAGAGGAACAGGAGATTATAATGTATCAAGGACATACCGAGAATACTCCCATTTGTATAGAACTTTCAAATGTAACACATTCAAAGGACATAACCCTCGAGAATTATCTCCCATGTTGTATAGAACTCTCAAATCTAACACAGTTCAAAGGACATAACCTCGAGAATTATCTCCCATGTTGTATAGAACTTCTCAAATCTAACACAGTTGCTGTGTTAGATTTGAGAAGTTCTATACAACATGGGGATAATTCTCAAGAGTTATGTCCTTTGATTATCTCCCATGTTGTATAGAACTCCATCTACATTGCTGTTAAGATTTTGAGAGTTATACAACATGGAGATATTCTCAAGAGATGTCTTGATCTGTAGCCCAAGTTTGAATGTTCAGCGCTTATGTGATTTATGCGAGGGTTACAGTCTGCTGTGTTTTCTTGTCGAAGCCATTTATGAAAACATAATAATTAATACCCTTGTTCGTCCATAAGTTTGATTGTCTTTATTAGTAGTAATTTTCCACAAGTGTCATAGTATAGTGAGTTTAAGAGATGATTGTTCTTGTTCCACCTATTATATTCTTCCAGTTTTTGGTTAATTTAGTTAGTCTAAATCATCATCATCGTCATCGTCGTCGTTTTTGGTTAATTATAATAATAATAATAATATATTTTATTTATATAGCGCAAAATCTTGATAAAATCAAATCTAAGCGCTGAATTTAGTCTAAATCATCATCATCATCATCATCATCGTCGTCGTTTTTGGTTAATTTAGTCTAAATCATCATCATCGTCGTCGTCGTCGTTTTTGGTTAATTTTTAGTCTAAATCATCATCATCATCATCATCATCGTCGTCGTTTTTGGTTAATTTAGTCTAAATCATCATCATCATCGTCGTCGTCGTTTTTGGTTAATTTAGTGTAAATCATCATCATCACCATCATCATCGTCGGTTCGTCGTCATCGTCGTTTTTGGTTAATTTATGTCTAGTAAATCATCATCATCCATCATCATCGTCGTCGTATCAATTAGTCAATCATCATCATCATCATCATCGTCGTTATCATCAATCATCGTCGTCGTCCAATAGTCAGTGAGGGGATTGGGAAGGGAGCGGAAGACGGTAGGAGTTAGAATCTTTCATATCTGTCTCCGGTATGTTGCCAAAATCAGTGGAAGCGGGCTGAAAGTGGTCTTGTTCTTTGTATTCACCGTCTCGTCTTCTGTCACCTGTGCGGTGATTTCCTTTCAAGGTACATCTGATGGACGGTCTTGGACAGTGTGTCGTGTAGGTGATCAGTTCTTGTATTTGACTTCCCATACACCCACATCAGACCCAGTACCTGACATGACCAGTTTGGCTTTCTGTCTGACCAGTTGGCTTTCTGTCTGACCAGTTTGGTTTTCTGTCTGACCAGTTTGGCTTTCTGTCTGACCAGTTTGGCTTTCTGTCTGACCAGTTTGGTTTTCTGTCTGACCAGCCTGGCTTTCTGTCTACCAATCTGTCTGACCACCGGTTTCTGTCTGACCAGTCCTGGCTTTCTGTCTGACCAGTTTGGCTTTCTGTCTGACCAGTTTGGCTTTCTGTCTGACCAGTTTGGCTTTCTGTCTGACCAGTTTGGTTTTCTGTCTGACCAGTTTGGTTTTCTGTCTGACCAGTTTGGTTTTCTGTCTGACCAGTTTGGTTTTCTGTCTGACCAGTTTGGCTTTCTGTCTGACCAGTTGGTTTCTGTCTGACCAGTTTGGCTTTCTGTCTGACCAGTTGGTTTCTGTCTGACCAGCTTGGCTTTCTGTCTGACCAGTTTGGTTTTCTGTCTGACCAGTGGCTTTCTGTCTGACCAGTTTGGTTTTCTGTCTGACCAGTTTGGCTTTCTGTCTGACCAGTTTGGTTTTCTGTCTGACCAGTTTGGCTTTCTGTCTGACCAGTTTGGTTTCTGTCTGACCAGTTGGCTTTCTGTCTGACCATCTTCTGTCTGACCAGTTGGCTTTCTGTCTGACCAGTGGTTTCTGTCTGACCAGTTTGGTTTCTGTCTGACCAGTTTGGTTCTGTCTGACCATTGGTTTTCTGTCTGACCAGTTTGGTTTTCTGTCTGACCAGTTTGGCTTTCTTTCTGACCAGTTTGGCTTTCTGTCTGACCAATTTGGCTTTCTGTCTGACCAGCTTGGCTTTCTGTCTGACCAATTTGGCTTTCTGTCTGACCAGCTTGGCTTTATGTCTGACCAGTTTGGCTTTCTGAGCAGCCTGGCTTTCTGTCTGACCAGTTTGGCTTTCTATTCTGTCGTTCGCCGACATTCATTTAGCCGTGACAGCGTCAGATGTTGATCTTGTTATGTTCGTTCTTACATTGGGTTTGAAGTTAGATTTGATTTTATCAAGATTTTGCGCTATATAAAATATTGTATATTATTATTTAACAGTAAAGTTTCCTCAGCTGGGTATTTTGTCCCTGAGGCCTGTTCTATTTAGCAAGCAGAGATCACTTTTCGCACTGTAAAGGAGACCACGTGTGACTTGTACAGTGTGTACTTGGTGGTGAAGTCGATGTTGCTGCTTTTCCAGATCCATTTCATGCAAACCATTGCTGTCATGGCTGCTACAGTCCTGATGTGTCAGAGTTCCACTATTTTTTGTCACGGAAGCTCCCACGTCCCTGAAATTGTCGATCATTTCCAGTTCCAGTCCTCTACTTACAGTTACACGTTTGTGTGGTCACTCTCTTTGTTTCTTTGTTTCTTTCTTCCTCTTTTGCTTTATGTCATTCTTCCTATTGTTTTCTGCCTTGCTGGTCCATCCACCTGTATGTGTTCGATAAAGTCTTACCTACTTTCTCTTGGGATTGATAATTGGGTACATGAATTAAGTGCATTTTTGCGCTAGGAAAATGAGATATGAGGAAGCAATTTTAGGTAATTTAGACCTGTTTTTTTAATATGTTTTAGAGTCCTTATTATGTTTAAATTTATATTCAGGTATCTTTTTTAATCGACTTTGTGACAAATTGGACGGAGTGGTCAACGCCAGGGGTATCTCCTTAGATTATGTGCGCAGGTGCATTGATGTGTGTACTTAAATTTTCTTTTCCTTTTATTTTGTTGTTGTTGTTGTTGTTGTTGTCCTGTTGAAGTATTGTATACGTTTTGAAACGGTTATAGCCCTGATTTGGCTCTACGCAGTCGGCTGGGCTTTAAACAAAAATAACCCTAAGTCATTGCTGCTACAGTTCTGATGCGTAAAATTTCTATCGGGAAGAGTTCCGCCATCTTTAGTCAGGGAGGCTCCCACGTATCTGAAATTATCTGTCAGTTCCAGTTCCAGTCCTCTTCGCGGTTATAGCCCTGATATGGCTCTGCGCAGTCGGCTGGGCTTTAAACAATAACAATGATAAAAAAAAAAATCCTCTTCTTACCGTGAACACGTTTATGCAATCTGCTTTCTTTAAAGCGTATGGAAGGATCTGTGAAATGAGGACAATGAATCGTGTGCACATTTATGCACGCCTCTTCCGGTCTCCAGGCCGCGATCAAAGAATGGCAGACACCTGGAGACCCGTGATGTGCATGTCATGCCAAATGAAAATAACGGTTGATGAATGGCCCAGTGTCTCGTCTGCCCATGTTTCCATTTCAGGCTGTGTTTGAAAAGCAGACAGATCAATCGATTCTTGCAGCCTGCTGCCCTTCCGCCCTTCTGTCCTCCACCCCACCCCTTTTCATTTTGTGTGTGTGTGTGTGTGTGTGCGTGTGTGTGTTTGTGTGTGTGTGTGTATGTGTGTGTGTGTGTGTGTGTGTGTGTGTGTGTGTGTGTGTGTTCGTTCGTTCCTTGATTTAACGTCTTTTCACTATAAGTGATATTAGACGGGCGTGTGTGTGTGTGTGTGTGTGTGTGTGTGTGTGTGTGTGTGTGTGTGTGTGTGTGTGTGTGTGTGTGTGTTGGTTGTTCTTCCTTTGAATTTAACGTCTTATCTACCACTCAGTGATACTAGGTGGATCTGAGAATTATTGAAACTGGATTTCTTGTGATACAAGAAGATTTCATAACTGTTATCTATAACAATTGGTAAATTAGACCATTGCAATATGTGCGGATCAATCCTTTAAAAAAATCAAAGGACTATTCCGAAGGGGATTTGCCGCTGATAATACTGTGCATCATTGTGTGGGTATTATAAAAGAGTAAGAGAGAGAGAGATAGTTATGAATGCATGTTGGCATAAAACTAATGCAGTGCAGAAAAAAAAAGTATGAACGTTTGAGTGCATGAATATGGGAGTACAAACAGCCTTCAAAAAAGCGTTCACACAAAGCAAGCTGATCTAGCAACTCAGCAACTAAGACATCTTTCATTCAGCAATTCAACAGTGACAAGAAACAGCGAATGCGATTTTCACACCAATTTTATCTACATATTTGCATTCACTTGAGATCACTGAGTAGAAGTAGATAAAAATTATTACGTTCAGCTGATACTGGAAACACGTGAGCATGCGTGTCGTGACACATTGTCAAATATATGCGGAGACAGGTAGACAAACAGACTTTTCAATATATACAGAGACAGGAAGACAGATTCCACAGCCTATAATCAGAACAATAAAGAATACGGGCTAACTTGAAGAAATACTATGTTTGTGAACAATAAGCATCTATACAAGTTTGTGAAACAGCAATGTAAAACTTTGCACATTTTCATATATATGTGACAAAGACGAATTGCAGTCCTTCAAGAAATAATGACAAAAATACCTTGGAAATGTGTATAAACCAAATGTACATCAAAACTATAATAGTCCATACGCACACTCTCACACACACACACACATCACACATACATACGACGCGTGCATACACACACTGTACGTTAGGATATCACCCACTATTCTTCAAACTAAACGATTGAAACTGTTCAAATCTGTTGTTACACTGTAAGAATAAACAACAGTGACCACCACTAACCAAACCAGCCTCTTTTAGGAATTCAGTCTATGAAGACAAAGAATACAAACAATAGATCCTACCACTGATCCACCAACAGCGTGGATGGGGAAGCTCAGAAGGACAGAGGAGTCCAGATCTGTTTTTATGCTCTCCTTTGATTGGATTCTTTTTTCAAACTCTGTCAGTAATGTTTTAGAGAAGACTCGCTTGCTTTTGTTTTCCTTAGCTATCCAGTCACCGTACCCCTGGGGAGAGCAAGAGAATATATCTATATATCTCTATATTATCGAACAAAGAGAGAGAGGATAAAAGATATTCTCCCTCTCTCTCTCTCCTCTGTATAAATGCTAGAGAAGATGGAGAGACAGAGAGCAACTGTCCCTGATTATATGGCTCTTCTGAAAAGCCGGCAAGACTCGTAACAAAAGAAATGCAAGAGACTACCAGAGACTGGTCAGTACACTCCCAGGATGACTGGAATGCTTGGCGCCAAAGAGGAGATAGTTTGCTGGTAACACTTGGGGTGGTGCTCTGCAGACCGCGGACGGACAGATCTATTTTTAGATCTGTGATACCAGACACTCGCAGTCTTTGAAATGTATGGGTCGCTACAGACCCACGAAGTACAACACGGAAGTTTGTTCTTTGCGAGCATGGGTCTTTTCTGACCCACGACGTACTGGGACATTTGTTGTTTATTTACTCCTTTATTTTTCAACACACACAAATAATTTTTGGTACAGATGTGGGGCAATATTTTATTGACAAAGTCATGAAATTTTGTGAAGGTAGCTTTAAAACTGACTCAGTTATCAAAGCGAAAATCACGACTGTGGGTCATTTTATACCCACGACGTACGGTAAAGGTTAAGCTGTATTATACATATAACTGCTTGCACCCCATAAAACATGACGACGGCCTTCACCTGACTTAAATTTCGTATTCGTTCTCTCTCTCACTCTGTCTCTCTCTCTCTTTCTCTCTCTGTCTCTGTCTCTCTGTCTCTCTGTCTGTCTCTCTCTCTGTCTCTCTCTCTCTCTTTCTCTGTCTCTGTATCTGTCTCTCTCTCTTTCTCTCTCTGTCTCTCTGTCTGTCTGTCTGTCTCTCTCTCTCGCTCTCTCTCTCTGTCTCTCTCTCTCTCTGTCTCTGTCTCTCACTCTGTCTCTCTCTCTCTTTCTCTCTCTGTCTCTCTGTCTCTATCTCTGTCTCTCTCAGTCTCTCTCTCTGTCTCTCTCTGTCTCTCTCTGTCTCTCTCTCTCTCTCTCTCTGTCTAGCTTGTTCAGCGTGCCAACATAAAAGGAAGTAATACTTGAGAAGGAAAATGTTGTCCCATAACCCCAAGGTTATAGAAAGGTGAGGTGGCAGAGATGTTAACTTGTCTTGGGGCAGCATTACAAGGGCGATGTTCATTGCCTCTTTCTTGGTGCTTTACCATCCCCAACCCTGGGCAGGGTCAGGTACCCATTCACCCGGTTGTGTGGGTGGACTGGAGACCGCAAGCACAAAGTTTCTTTCTTAATCCAGACTCGTACCTATACCGTCTACTTCCCTGGGATGGTTATCCCCGTCGGCCATATCACCTGAGGTGGGTGCTGACGTAAAACCAGTAATATCAGACAACCGAGTTACAACACAATCCAGTAATACCAAATGACAACAGAGTCCAATAACAGCAGATATCACCACAATCCGGTAAGACCAAATAACAACACAAAACGATGCTGGAACCCTGCAGTTAAAGCCAGACAACCACGTAACAACACAGGTCAGTTCTTGATCCTTCGCCATGACAGTCAGCACGTCTGACAGTATGATTGTTAATGTTTTTAACCCTTTGATTTCCCTCAGGCTGTCCATGCATGTAGTTAGTTTAACCCTTTGATTTCGTCAGGCTATCAGTGGTTAATTTAACGCGTTGATTTCATCAGGCTGTCCATCAGTGTGGTTAATTTAACCCTTTGACTCCATCAGGCTGTCCATCAGTGTGGTTAATTTAACCCTTTGACTCCATCAGGCTGTCCATCAGTGTGGTTAATTTAACCCTTTGACTCCATCAGGCTGTCCATCAGTGTGGTTAATTTAACCCTTTGACTCCATCAGGCTGTCCATCAGTGTGGTTTATTTAACCCTTTGACTCCATCAAGCTGTCCATCAGTGTGGTTGACTTCATCAAGCTGTCCATCAGTGTGGTTAATTTAACCCTTTGACTCCTTCAGGCTGTCCATCAGTGTGGTTAATTTAACCCTTTGACTCCACCAAGCTGTCCATCAGTGTGGTTAATTTAACCCTTTGACTTCATCAGGCTGTCCATCAGTGTGGTTAATTTAACCCTTTGACTTCGTCAGGCTGTCCATCAGTTAGGTTAATTTAACCCTTTGATTTCATCAGGCTGTCCATCAGTGTGGTTAATTTAACCCCTTGACTTCACCAGGCTGTCCATCAGTGTGGTTAATTTAACCCTTTGACTTCATCAAGCTGTCCATCAGTGTGGTTAATTTATAACCCTTTGACTTCATCAAGCTGTCCATCAGTGTGGTTAATTTATAACCCTTTGACTTCATCAAGCTGTCCATCAGTGTGGTTAATTTATAACCCTTTGACTTCATCAAGCTGTCCATCAGTGTGGTTAATTTATAACCCTTTGACTTCATCAAGCTGTCCATCAGTTGGGTTAATTTAACCCTTTGACTTCATCAAGCTGTCCATCATTGTGGTTAATTTAACCCTTTGACTTCATCAAGCTGTCCATCAGTGTGGTTAATTTAACCCTTTGACTTCATCAAGCTGTCCATCAGTGTGGTTAATTTATAAAACCCTTTGACTTGCTCAGCCTTTCCACCATGTTTCTGCAGGAAGCTTGTGGAAGCTGGTCAGTAGGTTGAGGATTAGGAAAGTGATGGACAAGGTGAAAGATTCAAAGGGCAGCGAATTGGTCAGTTCTTATGCTGTGGGCTGAGACTGAACTGGACACATGGGATCTAGAGTCTTCTGGTCTGTAAACTAAACTGAATTGACCAGGATTGAGTGAACGTAATTTCATCAGCCTTTTGTGGATTTATGTACATAATTTACTCAGACTTAGTAAGCTTACGTATAATTGCATTACCGTGATTTTTACGTTGGCGCAGTGTATGTTTTGGCTTCAATAAGTTTACGTATAATTGCATTACCGTGAGTTGTACGTGTGGCGCAGTGTATGTTTTGGCTTCAAGACTGATCGGATTATCGTCTCACCCTGAGGACTAGGCTGTGGCCTAATCTGCTGGATTTGCGATGTCCTGTCTGGAATTAAATTCTTCTCTCGCACCAGTAAAACTGGCCTGTTAGTTGCCCATAGTCATTTGCCAGATAGTCTGGTGACGTAAGTTTAGGGTTTTAGCCTATAGTCTGGTGACGTAAGTTTAGGGTTTTAGCCTATAGTCTGGTGACGTAAGTTTAGGGTTTTAGCCTATAGTCTGGTGACGTAAGTTTAGGGTTTTAGCCTATAGTCTGGTGACGTAAGTTTAGGGTTTTAGCCTGTAGTCTGGTGACGTAAGTTTAGGGTTTTAGCCTATAGTCTGGTGACGTAAGTTGAGGGTTTTAGCCTATAGTCTGGTGACGTAAGTTTAGGGTTTTAGCCTATAGTCTGGTGACGTAAGTTTAGGGTTTTAGCCTATAGTCTGGTGACGTAAGTTTAGGGTTTTAGCCTATAGTCTGGTGACGTAAGTTTAGGGTTTTAGCCTATAGTCTGGTGACGTAAGTTTAGGGTTTTAGCCTATAGTCTGGTGACGTAAGTTTAGGGTTTTAGCCTATATCACATTTTATTTTATGTTGGCCCGTCTCTTGTCCTTTTCGAAACGGATTTTGGCAGGTAAAAAAATTATTGCAGGTTACGTTTAAGAGCGTGTGGAACTGTCCAGCTGCACAGGACCCCTGGTGAAAATTCCAAATAAAAATTTCTGTTATATGTTGTCTTACAAATAATGTGGTCACTGAAACAGATATGTAATAAGAAAGTCTCGATTGTACATGCTGTTTTTGTTGTTTAATGCCCAGCCGACTGCGTAGAGCCAATCAGGGCTATAATCGCTTCAAAACATTAAAAAATTAAACAGGCAACAACAACAAGAAAAAAAAATTAAGTGCACATATCAATGTTTTCGCGCATGTAATCTAAGGACATGCCCCTGGCGTTTACCACTCCGTCCAATTTATGACAGAGGATATTTAAAAAACACACCTGAATACAAATTTAAGTATACCTAAGGACACCAAAGCATATATAAAAACAGGCATAAATTACCTGAAATTTCTTCCGCATATCTCACCTCCCTACAGCCAAAAATGCACTTAATACATGTTCCCAAATTATCAATCATAAGAAAAAGTATGTAAGACTTTATCGAACACATAGCTACTTCCTGTTTGTTTCCAAATATTTACATACTCCTTTATTTTGTATTTATTTATTCACTTACTTACTTCTTATTCACTTACTCACTCACTCACTCACTCACTTGCTTGCTTACTTGCTTGCTTACCTACATACATACATACATACATACTTACTTATTTACTTACTTACTTACTTACTTACCTATCTATGATTAAGAAAATATTGGCTTCACTTAGTTGATAGACGGCTGAGCATTTGGGCATTGACTAGGGGGGTGGGTCTGTCATGTGAGACGAGTTTGTACAGAATAGGTAGTTGTGTTGTGATTGAGACCATTAATCATTTACTTATTTGCTTTATATATAATGTTCCTTTTTTGAAGGTAAGATACACACATACACATGTCATTTACATGTAACCAAGATTACTCCAGTGGTAGGCTGATAAAATACCTGTATAAAATATAGACTAGGTAAAACATAGTCTAGGTAGGGCCTCAGGACCTGGCCAGCTCATGGGTTTATGTGCAGGCTTAAGGCATGTGCCACGGTCACCATACACGTGGCACCTGTGACGTAAGTGCATATGGAATTCGTTCCGAGCGCGGAGACGTCCATATTGAGAAACTGAAACTGAAACTTCCAAATGACAGTTTCAGTTAAATAGTGTCTTATAGGTAATAATTATGGTCACTCGAGGAAATGTGTAAGAAAGTCTCGATTTTTACAAACTAAGACCATGTTTGTTTCCAAATGACAATTTCATTTAACCCTTTGACTCCCGAACCCTATTCATCAACTGCAAAAAAAATAATCTTTAGATTCCCTCGCCCTATCCATCAACTTGCCTTAACCTTTTGACTCCCCACCCTATCCACCAGCTTCCTAAAGGAAGTATGTGGATAGGGTGAGGGACTCAAAAGGTTAAATGGTATCTTGCAAATAATTGTGGTCAGCAAACAAATGTGTAAGAAAGTATCGATTTTACAAACTCCTGCCCTGTTTGTTTCCAAATGACAGTTTCAATTCAGCGTTGTCTTACAAATAATTGCGGCCACTCAGATTGTATCTATTACGTTAGAGGAGGGTGTGAGGAAAGCTTGATTTGACAAACTGCTACCTCATTTGTTTCTTAATGAAACTTTACAAACTGCTATCTCATTGGTTTCTTAATGAAACTTTACAAACTGCTATCTCATTTGTTTCTTAATGAAACTTTACAAGCTGCTATATCATTTGTTTCTTAATGAAACTTTACAAGCTGCTATATCATTTGTTTCTTAATGAAACTTTACAAGCTGCTATATCATTTGTTTCTTAATGAAACTTTACAAACTGCTATATCATTTGTTTCTTAATGAAACTTTACAAGCTGCTATATCATTTGTTTCTTAATGAAACTTTACAAACTGCTATATCATTTGTTTCTTAATGAAACTTTACAAGCTGCTATATCATTTGTTTCTTAATGAAACTTTACAAGCTGCTATATCATTTGTTTCTTAATGAAACTTTACAAACTGCTACCTCATTTGTTTCTTAATGAAACTTTACAAGCTGCTACCTCATTTGTTTCTTAATGAAACTTTACAAACTGCTACCTCATTTATTTCTTAATGAAACTTTACAAGCTGCTACCTCATTTGTTTCTTAATGAAACTTTACAAACTGCTACCTCATTGGTTTCTTAATGAAACTTTACAAGCTGCTACCTCATTTGTTTCTTAATGAAACTTTACAAACTGCTACCTCATTTATTTCTTAATGAAACTTTACAAACTGCTACCTCATTGGTTTCTTAATGAAACTTTACAAGCTGCTACCTCATTTGTTTCTTAATGAAACTTTACAAGCTGCTACCTCATTTGTTTCTTAATGAAACTTTACAAGCTGCTACCTCATTTATTTCTTAATGAAACTGTACAAGCTGCTACCTCATTTATTTCTTAATGAAACTTTACAAGCTGCTACCTCATTTATTTCTTAATGAAACTTTACAAGCTGCTACCTCATTTATTTCTTAATGAAACTTTACAAGCTGCTACCTCATTTGTTTCTTAATGAAACTTTACAAGCTGCTACCTCATTTATTTCTTAATGAAACTTTACAAGCTGCTACTTCATTTATTTCTTAATGAAACTTTACAAGCTGCTACTTCATTTATTTCTTAATGAAACTTTACAAGCTGCTACTTCATTTATTTCTTAATGAAACTTTACAAGCTGCTATCTCATTTGTTTCTTAATGAAACTTTCAATGATTTGTTGTCTTACAAATGATTGCGGTCACTCAAACAAATTGCAAAGCAAACTGAATCTATAACATCAAACGTGAGAAAAGCTCGTGTTGACAAAGTACTGTCACATTTGTGTGTGTGTTGGAGTTATTGTTGAGTGATATTAACCGGTATTAAGCCTGCCATCTCATTGTCATCTTTCCTCCTCACTCTCCCCGTGGGGATGCCGGGGGCTCTTTCAGTATAAATAGTATCCCCACCTTCTGGAAATCCTGTGCTAGAAATGTCCTCTTTTCTGTCACTGTCTTTGTTTCTGCCTTGTTCATTTGCTTTCTGTCATTTCTTCCTATCATTTTCTGCCTTGCTGGTCCGTTCACCTGTATGTTTTCCATCAAGCCTTGAGTATTTTCTCTTAGGATTGATAATTGGGTACACGTATCAGTGCATTTTTGGCTGTAGGGAAATGAAATATGCGGAAGCAATTTTAGGTAATTTAGACTCGTTCTTATTTGTTTTAATGTCCTTAGTTATGTTTGAATTTGTATTCAGGTGTGCTTTTTAAATCCCCTGTGTGATAGATAAGACGGAGTGGTCAACGCCAGGCGCATCTCCTTAGAAAATGCGCGCGAATGCATTGATATGTGTACTTTTTTTTCTTTTTTTCCCCTGT
>CM060305.1:169547494-169549994 GCA_030674185.1 Monoplex corrugatus
GATCTCTGTCGCTCGCTCCCCTGAGACCTCAGGGTTATGGAGCTAGCTAGATAGGACCTCAGGACCTGGCCAGCTCATGGGTTAATGCACAGGCTTAAGGCTTGTGCCGTGACCATTCTGGATCTTTTCCTTACATGGCAGCTGTGACGCTAGTGCTTATGGAATTCATTCCGAGCGCGGAGACGTCATCTTGAGAAACTGAGATTGAAACTGAAACGGAGAGGTGAAGAAAACACAGCGTGACCATGGAGGAATACAGAAGCGATACAAGAACAACGTGACCATGGAGGAATACAGAAGCGATACAAGAACAACGTGACCATGGAGGAGTACAGAAGCGATACAAGGACAGCGTGACCATGGAGGAGTACAGAAGCGATACAAGGATAGCGTGACCATGGAGGAGTACAGAAGCGATACAAGGACAGCGTGACCATGGAGGAGTACAGAAGCGATACAAGGACAGCGTGACCATGGAGGAGTACAGAAGCGATACAAGGACAGCGTGACCATGGAGGAGTACAGAAGCGATACAAGGATAGCGTGACCATGGAGGAGTACAGAAACGATACAAGAACAACGTGACCATGGAGGAGTACAGAAACGATACAAGAACAACGTGACCATGGAGGAATACAGAAGCGATACAAGAACAACGTGACCATGGAGGAATACAGAAGCGATACGAGGGTTGTTCAATTTAAGATGACACTAGGCTTGCCGTTTGAAAACGAAGCAACGCACAGAAAAATGTTTATACCAAACACAACTTTAAAGTTTACCTGATTAGCATGCAGAAAATAAAGTTGACATCATGACGCAACTCGGAGTATGACGTAATTACAAATGTGTTTCAAATAGCTGAGCCTGAAAAAAATGGACGTCACCAATGAGCAATTTCGTTTCTACACTTTCACAAGGCTACAACTTGGTGACGATTGTAGGAAGATACACGCAGATTTGCAAGCTGTTTACGGAACGGATTGTGTGTCTTACCGCACAGTTTGCAGGTGGGTCAAACAATTAGGAGCAGGTAGAGTGCCATCTGATTGGGGTAATCGTGCAGAGCGAGCTTTACCAGCTCGGAACGAAAAAAACATTGCATATGTGAAAAGACTGATAGAGGAGGATCCACATTCGACTGTGCGGGAATTAAGCGAGGCATGTGAGCTTTCAATTGGCACCATTAACAACATTCTGCACAAAGACCTTCACATGAGAAAACTGGCTGCAAGATGGGTGCCACATCTCTTAAGTGATGATCAGAAGCAGCAGCGGGTGGCATGTTCACGCAAACTGCTCGATGAGTTTGAGCCCAACGGGCCAAAACGACTGTGTGACTTAGTGACGGGAGATGAGAGTTGGCTCACATTCTACGGCATCCCCAACAAACGCTGCAACCGCATGTGGGTTGGCCCTGACGGAGACCGACCAGTTGTTCTTCGCCCAGGATTCCAGAGTCGCAAGCGACTGTTTTCTATTTTTTTCAACACGCAAGGCCTTGTGGCAATTGACATTTTGCCTGAGAAATCAACAATCACTGCCTCCTACTATACCCAAGTTGTGCTCCCCAAAGTTGTAGGAAAAATCCATGAGCAGCGCCCAACCGTCGGCACCCAGAGGACCCTTCTTCTGCATGACAATGCCAGTGCCCATAAGGCGAAGGTCACCACAACCTTCCTGAGCGAGCAAGGGATCCAAGTTTTGGACCACCCACCCTACAGCCCCGACTTGGCCCCATGCGACTTCTGGCTGTTCCCTGTTCTGAAGGAAAAGCTCGCTGGGCGTAAGTTTGACCGGGTACAAGACCTCGCCAAAGCCGTAAGATCAGAGTTGTCTGGTCTGCCTAAAACCGACTATCAGAGGGCGCTTGAGAATTGGCGTAGGAGGCTTGAACTTTGCATCCTAGCCAACGGAGAATACTTCGAGGGGATGTAAAAGTTTCAAGTTGCTGAGATGAGAGGTACGTTTTTTAAGGGGGTGGTGACATCTTAAATTGAACAACCCTCGTACAAGAACAACGTGACCATGGAGGAATACAGAAACGATACAAGAACAACGTGACCAGGGAGGAGTACAGAAGTGATACAAGGACAGCGTGACCATGGAGGAGTACAGAAGCGATACAAGCACAGCGTGACCATGGAGGAATACAGAAGTGATACAAGGACAGCGTGACCAGGGAGGAATACAGAAGCGATACAAGAACAACGTGACCATGGAGGAGTACAGAAGCGATACAAGGACAACGTGACCATGGAGGAATACAGAAGCGATACAAGAACAACGTGACCATGGAGGAGTACAGAAACGATACAAGGACAACGTGACCATGGAGGAGTACAGAAGCGATACAAGAACAACGTGACCATGGAGGAATACAGAAGCGATACAAGAACAACGTGACCATGGAGGAATACAGAAGCGATACAAGAACAACGTGACCAGGGAGGAGTACAGAAGCGATACAAGAACAACGTGACCATGGAGGAATACAGAA
>CM060305.1:169557494-169562494 GCA_030674185.1 Monoplex corrugatus
CATCGCCTGTGCAATCGTCACTCAAGTGTTTGGTGTGTGGGGACAAATCTTCCGGTGTACACTATGGCGTGTTAGCGTGTGAGGGTTGTAAGGTCAGTGCCTGTGTGTGTGTGTGTGTGTGTGTGTGTGTGTGTGTGTGTGGTGTGTGTGTGTGTGTGTGTGTGTGTGTGTGTGTGTGTGTGTGTGGTGTGTGTGTGTTGTGTGTGTGTGTGTGTGTGTTGTGTGTGTAGTGTGTGGTGTGTGATAAAGAACAAGATGTGGTCGAGCGTGGTTGTCAAAGAAATTCAGGAGCAGCGGCGCGTTTCTTAGCTGTGGTTTTGTTGGGTCGTCTTACAACGCTATGAAACGTACATCGTCCAGCATTACGCTTTCTGGATTTGTCCTCTCTCTCTCTCTCTCTCCTCTCCCTCTCCTCTCTCTCTCTCCTCTCGCTCTCCCTCTCGCTCTCCCCTTTCTCTCTCTCTCTCCCTCTCGCTCCTCCTCTCTCTCTCTCCTCTCCTTGGAAGATAGGTTGATTTTCCCAGATCCCTCCTCACCGAAGGCCAGCCTTCTTACTTTTCTGAAGTCTTGGTAAAAACAAATTTTTAAACAATAAAAACTGGGTGGTGTTGTAGTACGTACGGTGAGGCGCTGTCAAAGGGGAGAGTTGTCCAAGTGTCACGTGGCAAATCCACTCTGACAAAAAGAAATGAATATGAATATGAGTTAGCCCGCAAATCGCCCCCCCCCCTCCTTTTGACCGCCAGGCAGGAGGTACCCAGGTAGGAGGTACCCAGTCAGGAGTACCCAGTCAGGTATACCCAGTCAGGAAGTACCCAGTCAGGAAGTACCCAGTCAGGAAGTACCCAGACAGGAGTACCCAGTCAGGAAGTACCCAGTCAGAAGTACCCAGCAGGAAGTACCCAGGCAGGAAGTACCCAGTCAGGAGATACCCAGTCAGGAAGTACCCAGGCAGGAAATACCCAGTCAGGAGTACCCAGCAGAAACTACCCAGACAGGAGGTACCCAGGCAGGAAGTACCCAGTCAGGAAGTACCCAGGCAGGAAATACCCAGTCAGGAGGTACCCAGGCAGAAACAACCCAGACAGGAGTTACCCAGGCAGAAACTACCCAGACAGGAGGTACCCAGTCAGGAAGTACCCAGTCAGGAGGTACCCAGTCAGGAAGTACCCAGGCAGGAGGTACCCAGTCAGGAAGTACCCAGGCAGGAGGTACCCAGTCAGGAAGTACCCAGGCAGGAAGTACCCAGTCAGGAAGTACCCAGTCAGGAAGTACCCAGGCAGGAGGTGCCCAGGCAGGAGGTACCCAGGCAGGAGGTACCCAGTCAGGAAGTACCCAGTCAGGAGGTACCCAGTCAGGAAGTACCCAGGCAGGAAGTACCCAGTCAGGAGGTACCCAGGCAGGAGGTACCCAGGCAGGAGGTACCCAGTCAGGAGATACCCAGCAGGAAGTACCCAGGCAGGAAGTACCCAGTCAGGAAGTACCCAGTCAGGAAGTACCCAGACAGGAAGTACCCAGACAGGAGGTACCCAGCAGGAGGTACCCATTCTGGAAGTACCCAGTCAGGAAGTACCCAGTCAGGAAGTACCGAGTCAGGAAGTACCCAGACAGGAGGTGCCCAGGCAGGAGGTACCCAGTCAGGAAGTACCCAGTCAGGAAGTACCCAGTCAGGAAGTACCCAGTCAGGAAGTACCCAGACAGGAGGTACCCAGTCAGGAGGTACCCAGCAGGAGGTACCCAGTCAGGAAGTACCCAGACAGGAGGTACCCAGACAGGAGGTACCCAGTCAGGAAGTACCCAGGCAGGAAGTACCCAGTCAGGAGGTACCCAGACAGGAGGTACCCAGACAGGAGGTACCCAGACAGGAGGTACCCAGACAGGAGGTACCCAGTCAGGAGTACCCAGTCAGGAGGTACCCAGACAGGAGGTACCCAGCAGGAGGTACCCAGTCAGGAAGTACCCAGGCAGGAGGTACCCAGGCAGGAGGTACCCAGTCAGGAGGTACCCAGTCAGGAAGTACCCAGGCAGGAAGTACCCAGTCAGGAGTACCCAGTCAGGAGTACCCAGTCAGGAGGTACCCAGTCAGGAAGTACCCAGGCAGGAAGTACCCAGTCAGGAATACCCAGCAGGAAGTACCCAGACAGAGGTACCAGGCAGGAGTGCCCAGGCAGGAGGTACCCAGGCAGGAGATACCCAGCAGGAAGTACCCAGGCAGGAAGTACCAGCAGGAGTACCCAGTCAGGAAGTACCAGCAGGAAGTACCAGTCAGAAGTACCCAGTCAGGAAGTACCCAGTCAGGAGGTACCCAGACAGGAGGTACCCAGGCAGGAGGTACCCAGGCAGGAAGTACCCAGTCAGGAGGTACCCAGGCAGAAACTACCCAGGCAGAAATACCCAGGCAGGAAGTACCCAGGCAGGAGGTACCCAATCAGGAGGTACCCGGGCAGGATCGATCCTTCCAGCTATTGTGCTATTATTATCTGGCAGACTTGTTGAATCTACGCAAAGTCCAGTCAGCAGACACGACCTGGAAATGGAGGTGGGGATGGAGATGGGGGTACCTGTGAAATCCTGGCACCACCAGAATGTTTACAGCATGAAGATGGGCAATGAAAAAAACTACTTTTTGTATTGGGGGCTGGAATCAGACCATGAATGTATAGTTCTTAACCACTGAGCCACAGACTTGAGGCCTGTTAGCGCAGTTATGAGTCGTAAGACGTGATACTAAAGTAGTATGTTGACGTGCACGAGAGACGTGAAATGACGAAATACATACTGGTAAGTCTCCTCTCATGTAAAAATGAACTTAATGGCAGTGGTATGGTCCTATGATGTTCGTTTTCGGGTCACGCAGTACGGTTATGAATGATCGTATTAAATTAATAAGAATTCACCATGTGTTATTTTCTGTTTTCTTTGTTTGGTCGATGAAACAGTTGCACAGTCATTCTCTATAGTGTAAGTTTGTATTGAATTGGTCATAGCGAAATCTTGGTCTATTATGTGTCTCAGCTGCACCAGATGTTGGCTTTTATATTCACCTGTTTATGACTGTCTATGCGAAAGTGCATCAAGCACAGTTGTGTGATCCCAAAAGGAAAGGGTTGTACAGGACAGGATGTTCGTATTACTGTGATGGGCTGGGATTCTGTTAACGTTCAAAACGTGCACCTTGAAAAGAGGGTTTGGGTTTGATCCTGCCTGGGTACCTCCCACCTGGCGGATAAAGGGTGGAGATTGTTCCAGTTCCCCAGATCGGCATGTGTGCAGACATTTTGGTGCCTTCACCCCCTTCATCCTTTTTATGCACAGAGAACATCAGATATCCACGTTAAGGATCGTGTCAGTGTTTTAGTGGATTATGGAAATGTGCAAACGCCCAGCATGCACGCCCTCAAAAGAAGGAATGTGCAGACTGTGCAGCAACATACTGCCTGTGTAGTGTGGAGAAAGCAGTGCACATTCACACATCCGGAAAAAAAATCAGAGTGCTGAAAAAAAGTACGTTTTTAGAAAATGAAATTTAAAAAAAAAAGAAAGAACAAAACGAAGAGCTTTTTGTCTAATTATCGTACAGCTGTATATGAATGAAATGAAATTTAATGTTTTCAGTACCAGCAGTATCATGTGAAATGAAAAACTGCGATACTTTATTGAATTAGTGATTATTTTCTTTTCACAGAGAAAAAGACAACAAAGAACAAAACGATTCAATTCAATCTTACGTTTGCTTTTTGTTGTTGTTGTTGTTGTTGTTTGTTGTCAGTATTGAATGTTGTGCCGTAGCGCTTAAGTTTTCTTTGTATACGTATTGATGATTAGTATAACACCAGCATGGATATAAGGTGAAATATTGCAGAAAGATGAAAACAGGAGTACGGATGCAGAAAACAAAAACAAACACAACACAAAACAAAAACGAACAGCAGTAAACAAAAAGGGACACAATACAGTATAGTGGAGTTATAAATATCCCAACAGAGAAGGCAGAGAAGATGTTTCGCTGGGAAAATTGGCTTTATTAGGCCACCCCTGGCCAGACAGATATTGAAGAATTGGACAGTAAAATGTATTTTGGGCCTTTATGCTTTCATGCTCCCACTCATGCAGTTGGTTTTTATAACGCATGTGCTTGTATGTGTGTGTTCTTTCTGTCTGGCTCGAGAAGTGCTGTCTAGGATAACGTATGTGCACTTTGTTCTGTTGTTTGGCTCATACCAGATAGATTGTTTGTTTGTTTTGTTTGTTTGTTTGTTTGTTTGTTTGTCTGTTTGTTTTTCTTCCTTAGCAGCGTTCCAATTTTTCTCAGGTGTGTGAATGCATATGGCTTTGCCCGCATTGTGTATGTAGTATGATGCTGCTTTGTCTGCTTATTCTGTCTGCGTACCACGTTTTTGGTGGGTGTGAATGCTGAGTGTTCCCACATTTTGGTAAATCACCGGATACTGACATGGCTTACGTAATCTTTACCATGCAGACCCCCCACACTCCCCACCCGCGAGGATGCCGAAGGCTCTTTCAGTATAAATAGTATCCCCACCTTCTGGAAATTCTGCGCTAGAAGTTTCCTCTTTTCTCTCACTCTCTTTGTTTCTTTCTTCCTCCTTTGCTTTTTGTCATTTCTTCCCATCATTTTCTGCCTTGCTGGTCCATTCACCTCTGTGTGTTTGATGAAGTCTTATGTACTTTCTCTTAGGGTTGATAATTGGGTACATGTTTTAAGTGCATTTTTGGCTCTTGGGAAATGAAACATGCGGAAGCAATTTTAGGTAATTTAGGCCTGTTTTTATGTATGTTTTAGTGTCGATAGTTATGTTTAAATTTGTATGGAGGTGTGTTTTTAAATCCCCTGTGTGATCAGCGCCAAGGCATTTCTTTAGATTATGTGCGCGAATGCATTGATATGTGTACTTAATTTTATGTCCTGTGGAAGTGTTGTGTATGTTTTGAAACACTTATAGTCCTGATGTGGCTGTACACAGTCAGTTGGGCTTTTA
>CM060305.1:169567494-169574994 GCA_030674185.1 Monoplex corrugatus
CAAATGACGTAGGCATAAGGCTACTTCAGTAAACCAGTGCATGGCCACTGTCTTATGACAAATGACGCAGGCATAAGGCTACTTCAGTAAACCAGTGCATGGCCACTGTCTTATGACAAATGACGCAGGCATAAGGCTACTTCAGTAAACCGTTAGCATGGCCATTGTCTTATTACAAATGACGGAGGCATAAGGCTACTTCAGTAAACCAGTGCATGGCCACTGTCTTATGACAAATGACGCAGGCATAAGGCTACTTCAGTAAACCAGTGCATGGCCATGTCTTATGACAAATGACTAGACATAAGGCTACTTCAGTAAACCATGCATGGCCACTGTCTTATGAAAATGACAGAGGCATAAGCTACTTCAGTAAACCAGTGCATGGCCACTGTCTTATGACAAATGACGCAGGCATAAGGCTACTTCAGTAAACCAGTGCATGGCCACTGTCTTATGACAAATGACGTAGGCATAAGGCTACTTCAGAAAACCGTTACATGGCCACTGTCTTATTACAAATGACGGAGGCATAAGGCTACTTCAGTAAACCAGTGCATGGCCACTGTCTTATGACAAATGACGTAGGCATAAGGCTACTTCAGTAAACCAGTGCATGGCCAGTCTTATGACAAATGACAGAGACATAAGGCTACTTCAGTAAACCAGTCCATGGCCAGTCTTATGACAAATGACAGAGGCATAAGGCTACTTCAGTAAACCATTGCATGGCCACTGTCTTATGACAAATGACGTAGGCATAAGGCTACTTCAGTAAACCAGTCCATGGCCAGTCTTATGACAAATGACAGAGGCATAAGGCTACTTCAGTAAACCAGTCCATGGCCAGTCTTATGACAAATGACAGAGGCATAAGGCTACTTCAGTAAACCAGTCCATGGCCAGTCTTATGACAAATGACAGAGGCATAAGACTACTTCAGTAAACCATTGCATGGCCACTGTCTTATGACAAATGACAGAGGCATAAGACTACTTCAGTAAACCATTGCATGGCCACTGTCTTATGACAAATGACAGAGGCATAAGGCTACTTCAGTAAACCAGTGCATGGCCAGTCTTATGACAAATGACAGAGGCATAAGGCTACTTCAGTAAACCAGTCCATGGCCAGTCTTATGACAAATGACAGAGGCATAAGGCTACTTCAGTAAACCAGTGCATGGCCAGTCTTATGACAAATGACAGAGGCATAAGGCTACTTCAGTAAACCAGTGCATGGCCAGTCTTATGACAAATGACGCAGGCATAAGGCTACTTCAGTAAACCAGTGCATGGCCAGTCTTATGACAAATGACAGAGGCATAAGGCTACTTCAGTAAACCAGTGCATGGCCACTGTCTTATGACAAATGACAGAGGCATAAGGCTACTTCAGTAAACCAGTGCATGGCCACTGTCTTATGACAAATGACAGAGGCATAAGGCTACTTCAGTAAACCAGTGCATGGCCAGTCTTATGACGCAAGTGTGCTTGGTCATCGGAGCTAGGTATAGGACAAAAGCAAGGATGGAGAGAAATGACCGCCATCTGCTCAAACAAGAGATGTCAACACAGACATCTTACATAAGATGGATATGGGCATGTCATCCGTCTTGAGACAGACTGAAGCTACCACATGGCAAGACTGGAGCTACCACATGGCAAGACTGGAGCTACCGCATGGCGAGACTGAAGCTACCACATGGCAAGACTGAAGCTACCTCATGGCAAGACTGAAGATACCACATGGCAAGACTGAAGCTACCACATGGCAAGACTGAAGATACCACGTGGCGAGACTGAAGCTACCACATGGCAAGACTGAAGATACCATATGGCAAGACTGAAGCTACCACATGGCAAGACTGAAGCTACCACATGGCAAGAAGCAGGAAGCTACCACATGGCAAGACTGAAGCTACCACATGGCAAGACTGAAGCTACCACATGGCAAGACTGAAGCTACCATATGGCAAGACTGAAGCTACCACATGGCAAGACTGAAGCTACCACATGGCAAGACTGAAGCTACCATATGGCAAGACTGAAGCTACCACATGGCAAGACTGAAGCTACCACATGGCAAGAAGCAGGAAGGTACCACATGGCAAGACTGAAGCTACCACATGGCAAGACTGAAGCTACCACATGGCAAGACTGAAGCTACCATATGGCAAGACTGAAGCTACCACATGGCAAGACTGAAGCTACCATATGGCAAGACTGAAGCTACCACATGACAAGACTGAAGCTACCACATGGCAAGACTGAAGCTACCACATGGCAAGACTGAAGCTACCACATGGCAAGACTGAAGCTACCGCATGGCAAGACTGAATCTACCACATGGCAAGACTGAAGCTACCGCATGTCAAGACTGAAGTTACCACATGGCAAGAAGCATGAAGCTACCACATGGCAAGAAGCATGAAGCTACCACATGGCGAGAAGCACGAAGCTACCACATGGCAAGACTGAAGCTACCACATGACAAGACTGAAGCTACCACATGGCAAGACTGAAGCTACCACATGGCAAGACTGAAGCTACCATATGGCAAGACTGAAGCTACCACATGGCAAGACTGAAGCTACCACATGGCAAGAAGCAGGAAGGTACCACATGGCAAGACTGAAGCTACCACATGGCAAGACTGAAGCTACCACATGGCAAGACTGAAGCTACCATATGGCCAGACTGAAGCTACCACATGGCAAGACTGAAGCTACCACATGGCAAGACTGAAGCTGCCACATGGCAAGACTGAAGCTACCACATGGCAAGACTGAAGCTACCGCATGGCAAGACTGAATCTACCACATGGCAAGACTGAAGCTACCGCATGTCAAGACTGAAGTTACCACATGGCAAGAAGCATGAAGCTACCACATGGCAAGAAGCATGAAGCTACCACATGGCGAGAAGCACGAAGCTACCACATGGCAAGACTGAAGCTACCACATGACAAGACTGAAGCTACCACACGGCAAGACTGAAGCTACCCCATGGCAAAACTGAAGCTACCACATGGCAAGACTGAAGCTACCACATGGCATGAAACTACCACATGGCAAGGCTGAAGCCACCACATGGCATGACTGAAGCTATCACATGGCAAGACTGAAGCTACCCATGGCAAGACTGAAGCTACCACATGGCAAGAAGCATGAAGCTATCACATGGCAAGACTGAAGCTATCACATGGCAAGACTGAAGCTACCACATGGCAAGACTGAAGCTACCACATGGCAAGACTGAAGCAACCACATGGCAAGACTGAAACGACCACATGGCAAGACTGAAGCTACCACATTGCAAGACTGAAGCTACCACATTGCAAGACTGAAGCTACCACGTGGCAAGGCTGAAGGTACCACATGGCATGACTGAAGCTACCACATGGCATAACTGAAGCTACCACATGGCAAGAGTGAAGCTACCACATGGCAGGACTGAAGCTACCACATGGCAGGACTGAAGCTACCACATGGCAAGACTGAAGCTACCACACGGCAAAACTGAAGCTACCACATGGCAAGACTGAAGCTACCACATGGCAAGACTGAAGCTACCACATGGCAAGACTGAAGCTACCATATGGCAAGACTGAAGCTGCCACGTGGCAAGACTGAAGCTACCACATGGCAAGACTGAAGCTACCACATGGCAAGACTGAAGCTACCACATGGCAAAACTGAAGCTACCACATGGCAAAACTGAAGCTACCACATGGCAAGAAGCATGAAGCTACCACATGGCAAGACTGAAGCTACCACATGGCAAGAAGCATGAAGCTCCCACATGGCAAGACTGAAGCTACCACATGGTCCTCATCCGACACCCGTCTCTATAGTATCCCCATAGTCCGCACTAAAAGGTTTGGGCAGCGTTCTTTTTCCTATCAAGCTCCAACTATCTGGAATCAGCTACCTCGCTCACTCAGATACTCACCCTCTCTGTCCACATTCAAACGCTCCCTCAAAACTCATCTGTTTCCCAAATAACTGGTAATTTCTGCCCCCCTCCCCCCATGTAACGTAATGTTGGCTTTATAATGTCTTAGTGTCAATGTGTCATTGCATTTGCATGTCGTGCTGTGTTGTGTGTGTGTGTGTGTGTGTGTGTGTGTGCGTGTGCGTGTGTGTGTGTGTGTGTGTGTGCGTGTGTGTGTTTGTGGGCGTGTGTGTGCGTGCTTGTGATTTCGGTTATATGTTTTGCCATTGTTAACGCCTAGGGCATTAATTTGATTAGGCGTACTAAATGTTCATAATAATAATAATAATGGCAAGACTGAAGCTACCACATGGCAAGAAGCATGAAGCTCAAGATGTCCCCCGCCCCCATCCCCTCCTCTCCCCGCCTCCACTCAACCTGTCTATGTCCATGTGGGATTGGCTAACAGGTCTGCAGAGCACATCCCCCACACCATCTGGCCAAGGGACACTCCACTGCATGTCAAGCTGCACAGCATGTCAGGCTCCACTGCATGTCAGGCTGCACTGTATGTCAGGCTGCACTGTATGTCAGGCTGCACTGTATGTCAGGCTGCACTGTATGTCAGGCTCCCAGTGAGACGTAGAGAAAATGACTGATTCTGATTATGTCCTGTGCATTAGTCTTGATCTGACTGATCGTCCCAGCGGTGAATGAAGAGATGATTTCCTGCGGTCTGTTCTGTTGAGAGGAGGAGGAGGAGAGGGGAAGAAGAAGAAGAAGAGGAGGAGGAGGGGAGGAGGAGGAGGAAAAGAAGAAGAAGAACAACAACAACAGCAGCAGCTGTAGCAGTAGCAGCAGCAACAACAACAACGGCAGCAGCAACAGTAACAACAACAACAACAACAACAACAACATACCACTTCTGCAACAACAACATACCGCCACTGTAACCAGAAGTCCCGGCTTTATTCATTATTTCAGTGTTATTGTATTTTCACAGCCCACAGATTGAAGGCCAGTAGGAAAGGCGATTTCAGACTTGTATCACTAGAACTGATAAGCTCAGAGGGTCCTGCAGGTTAAGCACAGGGGTCGTGGGTTCATTTCTTGGTCACACGACGGTTTTATAGCATGGGTGGTCTAGTGATAGGAACACTCGGCTAGCCAGTTTAACCCTTTGACTCCCTTAGCCTATCACCTAGCATCCTGCTTTGTCAACCATGATAGCAAAGCAAAAATATAACCCTTTTACTCCCTCACCCTATCCACCAGCTTCCTGCAGAAAGATGGTGAAAAGGGTGGGGGAGTCAAAGGGTTAAAGTTTTGCTGGTGGTGGATAGGGTGCAGGAGACAAAGGGTCAGATTCCAGGCAGATGCACAGAATTTTTTACCCGAATAGCTCACTTGGTTAGATTGTCGTGCTGATAATGTAAATGTTGTAGGTTTGACCCTCTGGTGGGGCCACAGCTTTTCCCAGCCCCACCCCCACCCCCACCTGTCACGTAAGAGATCACGGTTGATTTCCTCGCTGAAGAGAAGATGATTTCTACAAGGGCTGGCTGGCTGGCTTTTCTGAAGGCTCCAATCATTCTGATGGTATCATTCTTGCATAGGTCCCGTTTCTTTCCTCGTTTCCAGAACATGCCAGCACATAGAGCTAAGCGCAGCTGGTGGCGTCTGCCGGAAAGCTGCTGGCAGATTTGATTGGGGCGCATATAGAATTGTTCATGCGTGATGATTCCCTCTTGAATAAACTCTTTAACTCCACACCCCGGATTGGTGAATCTTGTGCAGATTGTTGACGGTTGTTCTTTACAGTTGAATTCTCTTAGATTGTTGATAGCTGTTCTTTGCAGTTGAATCTTCCTCTTAGATTGTTGACAGTTGTTCTTTGCAGTTGAATCTTCCTCTTAGATTGTTGACAGTTGTTCTTTGCAGTTGAATCTTCCTCTTAGATTGTTGACAGTTGTTCTTTACAGTTGAATCTTCCTCTTAGATTGTTGACATTTGTTCTTTACAGTTGAATCTTCCTCTTAGATTGTTGACAGTTGTTCTTTGCAGTTGAATCTTCCTCTTAGATTGTTGACAGTTGTTCTTTGCAGTTGAATCTTCCTCTTAGATTGTTGACAGTTGTTCTTTGCAGTTGAATCCTCCTCTTAGATTGTTGACAGTTGTTCTTTGCAGTTGAATTCTCTTAGATTGTTGATAGCTGTTCTTTGCAGTTGAATCTTCCTCTTAGATTGTTGACAGTTGTTCTTTGCAGTTGAATCTTCCTCTTAGATTGTTGATAGCTGTTCTTTGCAGTTGAATCTTCCTCTTAGATTGTTGACAGTTCTTTGCAGTTGAATCTTCCTCTTAGATTGTTGACAGTTGTTCTTTACAGTTGAATCCTCCTCTTAGATTGTTGACAGTTGTTCTTTACAGTTGAATCCTCCTCTTAGATTGTTGACAGTTGTTCTTTGCTGTTGAATCCTGCTCTTAGATTGTTGACAGTTGTTCTTTGCTGTTGAATCCTGCTCTTAGATTGTTGACAGTTGTTCTTTGCTGTTGAATCCTGCTCTTAGATTGTTGACAGTTGTTCTTTGCTGTTGAATCCTGCTCTTAGATTGTTGACAGTTGTTCTTTGCTGTTGAATCCTCCTCTTAGATTGTTGACAGTTGTTCTTTGCTGTTGAATCCTCCTCTTAGATTGTTGACAGTTGTTCTTTACAGTTGAATCCTCCTCTTAGATTGTTGACAGTTGTTCTTTACAGTTGAATCCTGATCTTAGATTGTTGACAGTTGTTCTTTACAGTTGAATCCTCCTCTTAGATTGTTGAC
The DNA here is from genome assembly GCA_030674185.1 of Monoplex corrugatus. Taxonomy (NCBI): domain Eukaryota; kingdom Metazoa; phylum Mollusca; class Gastropoda; order Littorinimorpha; family Ranellidae; genus Monoplex; species Monoplex corrugatus. The sequence goes on from CM060305.1 coordinate 169,574,252, forward strand.
AGTTGTTCTTTGCTGTTGAATCCTCCTCTTAGATTGTTGACAGTTGTTCTTTACAGTTGAATCCTCCTCTTAGATTGTTGACATTTGTTCTTTACAATTGAATCTTCCTCTTAGATTGTTGACAGTTGTTCTTTACAGTTGAATCCTCCTCTTAGATTGTTGACATTTGTTCTTTACAATTGAATCTTCCTCTTAGATTGTTGACAGTTGTTCTTTGCTGTTGAATCTTCCTCTTAGATTGTTGACAGTTGTTCTTTACAGTTGAATCCTGCTCTTAGATTGTTGACAGTTGTTCTTTGCTGTTGAATCCTGCTCTTATCACAGGTTTAGGGGTGTCGATAGCGAAGCAGTAGAATTCTTGCCTTCTAGTCTTGACTGCACGAGTTTGATCCTAACACAAGAACTTTGTGCGCTTGGGCTCCACAACGTGTCACTGTGAATGGGTACCTGACCCTGTGCAGCATTGGGGAAGGTACAGCAATGAAGGAAAGGAGATGGACAGTGCTCTTGTAATGCTGGCCTCCAGAAAATGTAATGTCTGTGCCACTTCACTCCCTACCTAGCTCAGTGTTATGGAGCAGCCTTTACCGTTACCTGTACAGTGTGAGATTGGAGCTCGGCCTTTGTTCAGGAAAGATTCACCACAACTCCATATGCGCTCCACCCAAATCCGCCAGCAGTTATATGAGACTTTCTGAGGCTACGCAAAACCATATGTGCTGGCAAGGTCTTGAAATGGGGAA